>JAWWEM010015008.1:0-22947 GCA_035582935.1 Ormyrus thymus | reverse complement strand
CACTAGATTTTTCGCTAACGTCGAACGCAGCTGAACGCAGCCGAACGCGAACGAACGCTCTTATGTGGCCATGGCCTATACGACCGTGGTCGCAAGTCGCAATTGGCAGGAAGAGCAAGAGACCAAGGCCAATATAGATGAGAGAGAAGAAGAAGAAGATCACAATTGCTCCGGCAATGTGAGCTTGCCTTTCTCGCGTTATTTATATCGTATGACCGGTGCGGAAACCATAACCAAAAAGATAATAATAACTTTAGCAAAATGCATAGACCTTTTTATAATATGAAAAAGTGAAACTGAAGAAAATCCGTCATCCGAATTATTTAAAAGCAATTCTTTATCTTAGAATGAATTTTATTTTAAACCTGCATATTCAACGCTCCGTAAACCTGTTAACTAGTATTAATGATCATTCTTTTCTTTTAACTAAAAATACGCATTTTTCATATTTTGTAATCACTTCAAGGGCCTCATTTTTTAATGGGGCTTTGTAATTTTATTTGTGAGTCTGTCTCTTCTGGTCTGAAGTACCTTAAAACTGATCTTTATATATCGTGAAGAATTTTAATCATGGATACTCCAAAAACACCAATGGATAATCTTCTAAGTATGCTGTCAGGCCTTACTGCTGGACACGAAAAGGCTTTAAAACAAGGAATTTATAATGCAGTGGCCCTTTTCTTACTCTGCGTTGTTTGTGCAGCAGGATATGGACTTTATATTATTCTCAACCCATTCTTAAAACCTTTAATCTGGGCTTTACTCTGTGGATCAGTTTTATTTCCTTTCAAGTCTTCTTTAACAACAATCGTACAATCATGGTTCACAGCAACAGAAGAATCTAACAAACCATTTTTATTTAGTTTGTCAATAGTTCCTATAAGTATTTTTGATAAAATTTCAGATATTATAGGAACATTTTTACAAAAATATCTAAAATACATACTTGCAGCAATTTTATTGTTAGTAGGGATTTTAACAGTTTATAAGTATACTCCAAATTTTCTTTGTTGCTTAATGTGGAGACTAGTTATGATTTTTAATACCATTCTCAGTTTTTTAATATCAACATGTAACATTTTTGCAGTAAGTACATTTGAAATTTTGCAACTTAATATATTTATTTATAAATTTTATTTTTATCAACATTCATTTTAACAATTTTAGATCAGTGCTCTTGTTCTGGGATACTTTTCAGTTTTGTACTTGTATTGGACTCCACAAACTAGTGCTCAATTTCGTTATAGTTCCTTTGGAATTTGGATTATGATTAGTTTTTATTTATCAAATGCATTAGGAACCTACCCAGTATTTGTATTCTGCAGTCTTCAAATTCTTTTCTTGATAGGATTTATTTATGAAGTAGTATTAATATTAGATCACCAGGAAATGGATGGCAACAAAATCACATTTATGAATGCAGTTAAACTAGCAATAACAAATGTTGATATTTCTTCAGCTAATACTATTGGATTGCCAACTTTAAAAGAAGATGAATCACCATTAGTGGAAAGTGATCAATTTGCCACAAAAGAAAATGAGAAATCTGAAATGAAAGTCTTACCAACAAAGCCATTTCTTAAAGTAACTGGAAGATCTGTATCTATGATTGCAGATGTTGGAAAACCATTGTTCGATCATCCAGCTCGTAGAGTAAGATCAGCAAGTAATGTTGATCCAAATAAAATATCTATAACTGATCGTTATTTTTTAAGAAAACTTCGTTCAGAACTGCGCATGTCATTGGATATAGAAAATGATGATGTTGATACTGATAAATATATGTATGGAGCAATGTATGCTTGCATAGGCATGATTTTATGGAAGCATAAATGGATAGTAATTTCTTTAATTATTCCAATAGCATATTACTGTTTCAAAAAAATTTACTCATATTTTGGATTTGGAAAATCAATACTTAATCAAGTTTACAAAATAACAGATTCAGTTAATTTTTGGTGTCAAGAGAGGTATGAAGCATTAATTCCTGTAAATATTAGAGGTCTTTATAAAGTTAGCATTATAGTTGATCAGAAGGTAACACAAATTTTAAAAGGATCTGTTGATGCAGTAGCAACTACTGCAGTGATTTTGGGACTCATAGTGTTTGTAATATGTACATCAATATTTATTACTATTCAAGTAAGTCAACTTAATTTATTATCATCATCAATTAAAGATTTAAATAAACATAATTATTTATAGCTTTATACAGAAGGAATGCACCTTGTTCAAGTTAGTGGAGAGATTTTGAATTCTACATTAATGAACAATCCTGACATTGATTGGGTTCCCCAACAGTGGGAAGATTCTGTCAATAGCGTTTTAGACAATGCTTATATATACGGACGTTCTGCTATTTCAGATGGAGTAAGAATTTAATCAATTTAATTGACTTTAAATGATCAAATTCTTATTATTTATTTTTTAATTAAATATAGATCAAAAAATTCGTGAAAGATTTAGAACCAGGAAAAGCAGAGCAAATGGAAAAAAAAGTCTTAGAACTCTGGGACCGACTTTATCAAGCTTGGATGATGACAAGTGATAATCCAGGAATGATTGGACCTTCTGTGGATGTAGATGCAGCTTTTTCTGTTTGGGAAAGTTTAAAAGAAAGTGTTGTCAAAACTCCATTACGTAAGAAAAAAAAAATACATTGTTATATTTCTATATATTTCAATGAATTAAAACAATATTTTCTGCTAAATTGTTTTATTTAAAAAGTTACCGACGTTTTGACTTCACGTGAATTCATAATAAATTGACTAAATCTTAAGAAGGATTTCATACGGAGTCGAAAAGTCGGCAGTTTTTCAAATAAAGAAAGATTAACCAAAATACCACTAATATCGATTTGATTTATAAAATTAATCATTCTGCTAGTAGATTCAACACTACATTCTAGACTTTTGTTCTATAAAAATAATTTAAAACAACTATTTTTTTAGAACTTTTTAATATGACAAGTGTTCAAAATTTTGCCAAAGAAAATGTTGGTATCCTTATGTCAGTCACGGAATCAATTTGGAGCATAGTTAAAGGAAACATCACGGTTGTTCTCAGTATAATTACAGAATTAATGTATATAGTTCTAATGAGTGGATCAGTAGTACTTAATTTTACTTTAAGTATGGTAAGATAAAAATTCTATATAGATTTAAAATTTTGAAATACATACATGAATTATTTAAACCTTTCAGGTAGTGTTTTTTACTGCACTTTTTTATTTACTCAGTTCTAGTGGAAAAACCTACAAGCCAATTGAGTTGATCACTAATTTCAGCCCTATAAGTTGTCATAGGTAGACTTTTTAATATATTTGTATATATATTTATTTTTTAACAATATAAAAGTTTAATAAACTAACTTTACTTTTTACAACCAATTTAACCAGATCTGATGATGAAGGGTATGTTTGAAATATTCAATTTTATAATTTATATTGTAGTTAGATGTATTTTAGTCTAATTGCAGTATAAAATTAGATTGCACATTGATAGGCAACTTATATTAAATCAATTCACGTAGCTATTATAATATGAAATAAATTTTTAAACATATAATTTTTAAATTTGAAATTTTAATCTTATTAGGTTTGCCATGGCTTTACAAGAATCTGTAATTGGCGTGTTTACTGCAACGTTCAAAATGGCTTCGTTTTTCGGCATGTGGACTTGGTTCATTCATAATCTTTTCAATGTCAAAATTGTCTACCTACCATCGGTCTTCGCTACTTTATTAGGAGCAGTACCGTTTTTGGATGCTTATTTTGCTTGCATCCCAGCAACTATTGAATTATGGTTTACACAAGGACCTTTTATAGCAATTATTTTCTTTTTATTTCATTTTCTTGCCTGCAACATTGTGGTGACTGAATTTTACAAAGAGATAAAAGGGTAATTATATTTATTTTCTGTAGGTATAAAAATGTAGGTTATTGCTTATTTTTAATTAATTTATAATTAATAAATTTTATTTTTTAAGTAATTACTGATATAACAAAAGTATGTATTTTATTTTATTTAATACATTTTTTTAGTGGTGGACATCCTTATCTCACTGGATTATCAATAGCAGGGGGAGTTTTTTGCTTGGGTATTGAAGGAGCAATATTCGGTCCTTTACTTCTTTGCTGCATTATGGTAGCAATTAATTTAAGCAGGAGATATCTTCAAGCCCCTTCTGAAGAAGCAATTAATTCTATCAAATCACAAATTGATCAATTGGAATCTTAGTATTGCAATATTTACGTTTTAACAAAAATTTTTTAAGAAAAAAGCGAAAATTACAGAAGTGCTTGTGCCTTTTTATAAAGTTTCGATTAATCAACTTTAAAATAGTCAAAAGAAACTATAATTTAATTAATGAAAGATGATTAATTTAAAATAAATAATAAAACCTTTTCTAATTTTATATAAGACAAAACGAATTTGTCCTAGAACTAACGCTTAAGCGCATACTGGAGCTGTGATTAACCACTCAAAGCCACGTAAGATGAATATTAAAATAATTAAAGTAAAAAAGAGATCTTATGTTGGTTTCTAAAATAAGAATTTACGTATTTTAATTCCACTATTTGGATATTATATTAACTTAAGAGTAGTCAATATACACTAATTTTTCAAAATATTTTTAAAAAAATATTTTTTATGATATTATAACTAATAATTTATAATATTTATGAAAATAGTAATATTAATAATCACTGTTGATCAGTTTTAAAAGAGAATCTCTGATGAAATATAAAATATTATACACAAATAATACTTATATTCAATTGTTTTTTTTTAATAATTTATCTATTTTGTGTTTATTAAAATGCATCAAATCATTGTAAACGAAATCTAGAAAATGTAAAATTATATAAAGAGTATATGTATAACAATAAAATTATTTATAGTTAAAATTAGTATTTATTATACAAAAATAATGTCTGAAATAACCTTTACAATTATTAACGTTGCAGTATTTGTTCTTATAATGTCAGTTTTATTTGAAGTATATTTGCACTACGAAATGTATTTTCCAGCATGAAAAGGGTATGATAAAAGATTTTTTAAAGTTAAAATTGTTAGAATGTTGTGAATGAGTCAATTACAATTTGTGCATCATCTGTGTGAACATTAACATTATAAATTTTAGAAAGTGAAGTAACTATCAAATTTTTTGAAATATCTTTTGTTGAAATATCTTTCAAAGCATGAAAGATAACTTTTTTTTTCCCTTGCAAAATATGAAAACCATTTTCAGAAAAATGACCTGTTATATTTCCTACTTCTAACCAAACAAACAATGATAATGACTGAGATGTTATTTCTAAGTAAAAATCATTTTCATTTGAAGTTGAACTTAAAACTGCGTTAGGTTGAATTTTTACCTAAAATATTTAAAAGATATATTAATTTTCATTTCTAATATTTAAAATATTATTAATGTAATTTCGTTTTAATTGAGTATTACCTCAATTGAATCATTTGGCAGTGCAACATTTTTTAATGGTATTGGATAGACGTAGTTAGCTGGAGCTATTTTTTTATTATTATCATCTTTCAAAACTAATTCTATCATACAATTTTCTTTTACTTTGGATAATGAACCACATCCAGCTTTTTGTAAGAAAACATCGATCCAGTCTTGTGTCACAAGTCGCGATTCATTCGGTTCCTACAACAAGAAAATTTGTACATATAACTTTTAATACTAAACTAGTTTCTTTACATTAAGTTAACTTACAACATCAATGTTGTTAATTTTATTTATATAAATGCACTTTGAGCTATTCCATTCATACACATTCATTTCAATAGTTAAATTATCTAGTTTATGTAATAAATCTGATACAATATATATCGAAAGTTCATTAGCTTGATTTAATCGTGATGTAACAATTAAAGGCGAAAAAAAATCTTTAGCAAAGTAATGCAACATCTTCCACCTGCCTTCGAAATCTATAAAGCAATGTCATTTGTAAGTATTTTAACTATAACTTAAACAATTAGATATTTTGTTACGCATAGTTTTCAATTGTTGGATTTACCGATCGAAGACCAGGAGGGAGCTTGCCAAACGTCGTTTAATTGCCAATAAAGCGCACCCATTGTCATACCCTCGCCCAAGTCATTAAATAAGCTCTTCATTTGTCGATAAGATTCAGTTTGTATTTTCATTGAAACTGCTTGTGTCACTTGACTCAGGTATACGTAATCCATTAATTCTTTTATCTTGTTATCGCTTTTAGGCGCAGCGAAATTTTTATAAATTAAAAGTTTCATATAATTATTTCCTTGCGGTAGGTGTTGGCGATGCTTCATAAACGGGCTATCCCATTGCAAATCTGTCAAATTTTCAGCAACAGATATGAAAGTCCAAATTGAAGGTAGTGCTTGAAATCCATACTCAGAAGCAAATCTTGTTACTGGATACTGATTGATATCCCAGCCATTTTTAAGATAATTGTAATAATGCACTGAAATAAATAAACTCGTCATATTGTTTTATATTTAATTTTTAACTTATTTTAAAATGAAAATTTTTAATATTTCACCATCTCCATAGTAATTAGAATACGGATTAAATTCTGTATAATTAGTCTTTTCACTGTATAGTCCATTACTAGGACTTGACACTACAAAAGGTCTAGTTAAATCAATGTTTTTTGCCTCCTCCTTAATTGTATTAACGTAAAGCTTAATATAATCGTTTTTGTAAATTTTAGAAGTTCCTGTGCCATACCAATCACCATAAAGAGCAGCTTCATTTTCGTTATTTCCTGCCCATAAGACCACACTTGCATGATTTTTAAGTCTTACCATGTTTTGTCTTACTTCTTCCCTCACGTTATTAAGAAATGAGTTAGTGGTTGGATACATGCTGCATGCAAACATGAAGTCTTGCCAAATCATAATACCATATTCATCAGCTAAGCTGTAAAATAAATCTGATTCATATACTCCACCACCCCATACTCTTAACATATTCATGTGAGTTTTTTTAGCAGATTGAAGCAAGTACTGCAGAGTTGTTTTCTTTGCTAAATTTTCAGGAAATACACTAGAAGGAATCCAATTACTTCCTTTGGCAAATATGGGAATTCCATTTATTTTAAAGTAAAAGCTCAGTCCTTTTTTTAGAGGATTTTGTATTAATTCAACAGATCTAAATCCAATTTTAAATGTTTTTTCCGTTAAATCACTTTCAGTTTTAACTTTAACATGAAATAAATATAATTTTTGATTTCCATAACCATTAGGCCACCATAGTTCAACTTTATCCTGAAAATGTTTATTGTATTAGCTTATTGAAATCAAATAAAGAAATAATTAAGTAAATAATTAATCAAATAAAGATAATTAAGTAAATTTAATATTTTTACTTACAGCAGGCACATCCAAAATCAAAGATGCATTAGCCTGCTTATTTCTTATTTCTAAATAAACAGATTTGCTAATATTAATTTCTTTTTCCAAGGAACAAAAAATATCTGTTGTTTTATTTACATCAAAATTTTTTTCTCCAAAAGTTTCAAAAAATATTGTTACTTTAACTTGCCATAAATTACTTTTCCTAGTTATATCAGTTGTAACTTCAGATACTAATACATCAGTTACTGGTGTAATTTCTACATCTTTCCTGAAAATATTATTTATACTTCATCTTTGTAATCATTTGAATGAAAAATTTATATTTTTATTTATTGTAAGTCATCTTACCATACACCCATTGATGGAAAAGCTGGTCCCCAATCCCAGCCATAACTAGCTTGCATTTTTCTTATGTGATTAACATGACATTGTCCATTATATTCTTTTGGAACACATTTAGGTGGAACAATGTATTTGGAACTTTGAATGTTGTATAATTGTTCAGCTATTTTTACAGAAGAAGTAAATTCTATTTTCAATTCATTCTTGCTTTCCTATAATTTTTTAATTAATAATTTGTTATTAACAAGAATAAGAGATCTATAGGATTAAGTTATTTACCTTTAAATTATTTTTAATATCAAAGTTATATTTTAAAAACATGTTATTTGTTTTTCCAACTTTAACATCATTTATGTAAATTGTTGCAAATGTATCCACTCCATGAAGAGTCAATATTAAATGAGGTGTATTTAAGAGACTATTATTTACTGAAAAATTAAAATGTTTAAATTTTTAAGAAAATGAAAATGGTGTACTAAAAGCAATTACTTTCAATATCTCTTATATAAGCAATAGACTCATTTGCAACCCAACGATTTTTAATGTCATTAAATCCTGCTAAATTTTTTGGAATCAGACCAGCTGATTCTAAATCATTATATATTCCACCAGGTACTTCTGCTGTGAATGAAACACCTGTTAAAGTAATTAAAAACAAAATAAAAATTAAAGTACAATATTTTATAAAATAATCATTTACTTTAACAAAAATTTCATTTACCTGATGATAAAATGAATCCTTTCCATTTTCCATTTAAAGAAATTGATATTGCGTTACAAGCACATAAAACTAGATATGTTCCAAAAATGTTTAACCAATCCATTGCAAAAATAGTGTCTTACAAAACTAACCTTACAAATATTTAATTTTAAATTATAATTTTAACTCATTTTTTTATCAAAATTAATTTAATATAGTTTAGAAAATTAATTTGACATACTGCTTTTAAAGAGTAAATGATAGAAAAAATTTATAAGACAAAGAGTAACTCATTGTTTGTTACAAAAGAATAGTAATTGTAATGCTTGTGCTTAAACTATAGCAAAAATTCACCAAATTGTATAAAATTTTAATTGGATAAGATAAAGTATTTGATTGATGTGTTGTTTATGCACATCAGAATCGTACGCTTAATATTTAAACATTGTACCAAATTTAGCATTAGTAAAATTTGTCTATAGCATTAACAAACCAATGCCAAGTATTTATAGATAATTGTTATTTGATAAAAAGTAAATTTAATGTAAACAATGACGATATACTTCATGTATTACATTTAAAATGAACATATTAAATCCAACAAAAGTAGGACTTATTAAAAAATAAGAACGTTATTATTCTTAAAATTAAATTATATTTGCAAAACACATTTTGAAAGTACAAAACCTGAAATCTTACATTCTAACAATTCCTTTTGCTTAAGTTTAATTAACAAAATATATAAATTCGTTTTAACAATGCTGCGGTTTCGGCAAAGGAGCCGAGTAGGAATTATTTTTACATCTTTGATAATTATTGAATAATGTATCAAACATTATTTTTTGTTATCACAAAATCGGCATTACTTATATCTAAGTTTTTTTTCTACACTGTACATTTTATTATAAAATGAGGAAATAACTAAAATAAAAAAAATATTTAAATATGAATGCAAATTTATGATTATTTCAAGTTATTTTTCAAAGCGATTCGTCGAATTAATGAATTGAACATTTGAATGTAAATTATTATCTGGAATGTTCTGATCAGTACAATATCAAATCGCATCTTATTTGTTTTATTATCTTATATAGGCATCATTTGATAAGTAAAAATAAATATTTAACCATTAATGCGTTTACCAGTTCACGTAAATAATTTATAAATATTGATTAAAATAGTAAGTGAAAACACTTAAATTTACTATTCACGCGAAGAAGGCAATATGCATTGAATTATCTACTTATAATCGATATTCTTTATAAACTTCAAAAATACAATATTTCATTGAAATGTAGTCTTCTGTTCTTAAAAAGTTGAATATTCTTTGGTGGTGACTATTTTATAATTGAAGGTCCAGTAGTACATCTGATAATTCAACAAGTTGAAAATTTATAATATTTATTTTCAGCTAAAATATGCTAAAAATTATTTTAATGAGAAGCTAATTAAGCTTTTTTAAACAATATAATTTTAAACTTACCGTTTCTATAACTATCTTCTGCCTTTTGCTTACATCGTACTACGTGTTCGTCTAAATCATTTCCATAACGAGTTTGAAATTTGTTACAAATTTGACATTCATAATGAGATGTGCTAGCACGACTTGTAGATGGTTGATATCTTATGTCATCAGGTACAGAAGAAAATGCATTACACTCAGAAGCATGTCTTTCAATTTCATCACATGGAAATGAATTTAAACATATTGGACAGGCTTTTGTAACTACATTAGCATGAGTAATCGTAAATTCCTCATCATCTCCCTCCTAAATAAGAAATAAAATTAATAAAAGAACAAAATTAAATTGGGTATATAAAATAAAATTTTACTAACTAATAACATGTCTTCTTGTTGATCTTCATAACTGCGATGTGGTCTGTTAAAATTCGAACTTGTTACACCTGGTTTAGAATTTAAAATAGCATTGTAAATTGATTGTTGTTCATTGAATTTTCTGTCTTTTTCTAATTTAGTCTTTCTTTCGTTTTCTTCTTCTTCTAATCGCTTAGAAATAATCTCGCTTCGTTTTATTTCTTTCTCTTGTTCTTTCCGTTTTCTTACTTCCTCTTCAACTCTATTTTTTTGCTCTTCCTTTTCTTTGGTAGTTTCTAACCGAACGCAAGCTATTTGCAATTTCTTTTTTAACGATTTCTCAAGTGGAGCAGGTTTGATTTCTTGAATAAAGTCGACACCAGCATTATCGTCGGCATCTTCAAGATGCACATTAATTTCGTTCAGAGTTTTTTTTATTTCTTCATCATTTACAATTTTACTTATTTCTTCATCATCTAAATATCCTTTTTTTGAAAGAGAGTTCTGTTGCTTATTGTTTTTCTTCCCTCTAAAGCCTTTTGTACCTTCTTTGCTCGGATTCGGAGGTGGAATTCGCCTAGGATAATTTTTTTGCTCTTCAAGTTCTGCACTTGTTAAATTTTTTGTAACTGATTTTTTTCGGAGACTGCATAATTGAGAATTATCAAACATTTCCGTATCCGATTGATCCATATTATCATCGACGTCTATTGTCTCGACAATCTTATTACTATTTTTGTTAGTACTTCGCTTTTCTTTATTTCTTTTTGCCGTTTCTTCTGCCTTTTCGCCCTGTTGAGATTTTCTCTTTTTTGTTAACAGAAATTCATCTTCGCTATTTTCGTCACTACTTTCATCATTTATTGCAGCAGCAATAGTACTTAATGCCTTACGTTTCGTAGCTCGATCGTGAGTTTGTCTAAGTGGTACAAGTGGATCAGGACTGCTAAGAGGTTCTGCATTTTCAGGAACATCAGGATTTTTATCCGTGGAACCATTCCATTTAAAAGCAACCTACAGAAATATTCAAACGAAATAATTAGACTTAAAATAAAAATAAATCACACAATGCTTTTTGATTTTTTAAAGAAATATGATTTATTAGCTTATTCATTGATAATTTACAATTATAAAATTGTTTGCTTTAAAAAGATTTGTAAATTTCGATTTTCAAGGTAGATTAAGATTAGAAACAATTATAAAAGTTATTAATATTTTAAACTTTATTCTCTTTCCTGTTTGCTTTCTCATAGAAAAAGCTTTGTATTGATAAACATTTTTTTTCAGTTCTTGACTAATAAGCACTTATTTAAGCTCAGAGAGTTTAAAAAGTACTTTTTAAAAATGTCTATGTGTATGTGTGTACGTACATATGCTATTCTCCCGTAACTACTTCGAAACAATCCCATGGATCACTTCGAAATTTTGCACGCAAGTTGAATTCAATTATTTAAAGCCTGCTTGAAAATTTCCGGGGTTTTTATGGGTTGGTTTGGATTTTAGGGCTATTTAAAAGATATTTAAAAAAATCTTTTTCCTTTTTCTTATCTTAATCTTTGTTTATATTTTACAGTGATTTCTTGAGTAAGCATAGTGCCAAAACAATAGGCCGCGTTTTTATTTAAAGTGAATTTAATATCTAGAAATCATTTTTGTAACATTTAAAAGTTTGCATCTTGAAAAGTTATAAATCTTACCAATTTAATTCTTAAAAATCGTATATCAAAGAAAAACAAATGTGTTTACATTAATTAATTAATAAGAGTTAGCTCATAGTATTTGTTGATGGTCAAATAAATTTAAGTATAAATAATATTTTTATAAAAATATTTTTAATTATACGTTCAATTATATGTATAATTAGTCTTCATTTAAATTTTTAAAAACAAAATCAAATCACTAGAGAAGTAAAATTTGTAGCTGAATTAAAAAATTAATATCTAGAATAATTTACATTTGATACTCTGCTGAGAGGACAAGCAACATATATTAATAAAGGAATAAAATAATATGTTAAAAAAAAAGCTTTCAATAAAATATTATTCGAAATTTTACAGAAACAATAGAATTAATAATTAGAAAGAAAATTAATGATTATTAATTATTCTTAATTATATGATTGCAAATAAAATATTTTTGAAAAATAATCTTTCAAACTTAAATAACAAGAAAAAAGTTTTTTAATTTTTATAAATAGAATTATAGAATTTAATCTTTTTATTAGAGAATCAGCGTTACTGTTGAATACACAAAAAACGAATTAAGTAGGTTAATTAGTTGAGCCATGAATTAAATATTTTATTTAATTTAAATAAGTAAAAATAATTTGGTTAATAAGTTCAAAATAAAAATTAGAAACTCTATTACTAATTTAGGGTGTAAGTAATACTTGCAATATGTAGCTTCAAATGCAATTTCAGAAATATTTCCTTTTTAATAGTTCCCTACAAATTATAATCAAATAATTTCTTGTTTAATAGTGGTTTTTCTCCTTTTTTTTTAGCGATAAGGAGGTACTTGCGTGGAGGTACCCACCTTAATAGGTGACCCCCATTTTTTTTCCCTGGTGTGTGGTACAGTGTACTGCTCACGAAGTTTTTCCAGCTTTGCATTCATTGCCAGGCACAGAGATTCAAATATTTCTTCATCATTCAAGTCTAAATCTTCGCAATTATAAAGCAATGAATCTTCATCTTGAGAAAAGTCTCGTTCTAGTTCTGGTAAAGGTGTATCATCTACATTTTCAAATTGGAATGGATTTAATTTCCATCTTTCTTCAATATTTTTTTTTATCTGCACTTGTGATAGTTTTTTTTCTCGAAATTGATCTTTTGTTCCATCAGTTACCTTATTTTTTGTATTATGTTTAGCACTTTCAAGAGGAGGGAAGTCATTCTTATAATTTGTACTTTTTGAATAAAGTGGTTGATTTTCAGGACTCTGTCTATCATGGTTAAAATTATTTCTATAAGATTTGTTTATGACAGGGGGACTTGCTTCCTTATTATTACAGTTTTTTCCAGAAGTGACTTCTCTTCCTAGAGTTTCTGTCATAGAAAAAGGTGATGGAGATCTAATAACATTGTTTTCCAATAACTCTGAGTTACTACGTGTTGATTCAAAATCGATTGAAAGTGGCGGAGTTGGAGATTTTCTTGTCTGAAAATCAATTCATAAATTTAACTTTGAATATTATAAATAAAGCAAACTATTTATACAAATTTAATATAAAAAATCTTTATGAATTCTCACATATTTAAAATAATAATTTTAATAATACTTGTAACATAAATGTAATTGAATAAAGTAGGTGAGTAATTTAATACTAGTTAACTGTATTGAATGATAAAATATCATATTATAGATTTAGTGAGTTATAAACACTTACATTATTAGCCTCTTTTTCTGATGCTTTTATAGCCAAAATTATGTGTGACATTTCTGTCATTTCCATGTTTTCAAGCTTTATCCCATATTCTGTAGTAAAAAATCAAACACAATTTATTTTTAGCTTTGAAAAATTTACTCAATCGAAGAAAAACAAAGCAACAATAAACTGAAATTTTTTTTAGTATAAAATTAATATTAATACTAGAAAAATAAAACATAAAATTTAGAGTGCACTAGCTGAAAAAATAGGCTGCTTGCTTGCAAAAAGAAATAAATGTCATACTTGTAAGTTCTGCTCTCATTTCCTCCTCTTCCTGTTCCTCTCTGGACAGAGGCACGTCTCTACTGGTAGATGCCATTTTTGAATCGGCTAGTTCACTTGAATCACTAACTCTTTTCGTCGACTCCCTTCGTACTTGGGAATCAGAAATAAGAGTATCAACGCGTTGTGCAGCAGCACGGGGGCCGCCGGTAAACAAAAGACAAGTTGTACCGTCGATGAGCGATATGCCGCTTCCTCTTTTGTGCCAACATTTGCACTGTTTCGGCAAAGACGTGAAAAATGGAGCGCTCAGCGCAGCGCTGTGTAAGTTGGAAGCTCAAGGCTGGTTCGCAACCAGGACGTACGATGCGGCGGCAAATTTAAACTTGGATTGAAGAGCTGCAGGAAGAAAGGCTTTAAAAAAATTTCCCACTTTACAATACTTACTGCAATGAAGAGTCAAAAAAGTCTGCTCGCGGTACTAAGAGCAGCCAATGCAGTGGACCGTTCAATCGAACGATAAAACACGTGCTGCTGGTCGTCAAGGAAATGCTTGTCAACAATTTCGAGGAGGGGAGGGGGACCCTCGTGTCGTTCATTAACGTCCAGCGATGTCGATGAGCAAACTGCAAACTCGGGTGTTCTACGGCCTGCGGACCGACGTCGTCGGGAACGCGCACTTCATCACCGACGACGATGTACTCTACGTCGTCGGCAATGCGCTCTCGTTGCACAATTTCTCGCAGCGCCGGCAGAGGCTCATCCGCCTCCCCGACAAGCACAAAATCAACATCATGACCATCACGCCTAACAAGTGAGTGCAACAATGAGGGGGTGGATCATTTGTTTCTTTGCTTCTCGTCGTTGAGTGTACGCTCTTATTTTAGGAAATTTGCTGCCCTCTGCGAAACTGGAGACAAGCCGTTAATTTCGATTTACGATCTGCAGACAATGAAAAGGAAAAAGTTACTCGGAATCCCGTACGATGCGGCGGGAGTGACTAGTTTCGCATGCCTGTGCTTCACTTACGACAGCAAGTATTTGGTCGTCGTAACGACGGAAATGCAAACGATGCTGTTTTACAACTGGGAAAAGGGTAAAGTGGAGTCAAGCATGGACTTGATAAACACGCAAAATCTAGCTTCGAAGGTAACTTGCATAAGTTGCAATCCTTCCGACATCGGGATAGTGGCCCTGGGAGGAATATACGTTTTCAAATTTATCACTGTCGCAGAAACTCTCTGGCGACCTTACGGCTTCTCGAAAGCCGACAACTTGATCATCACCTCGATGGCTTGGTTGAACGGCGACCGACTGCTTGCCGGAACGTCGGACGGTCGGATTCTGTTCATGGAGAACGGAGACGTAAAGAATCTCTTCAGAGTCGAGGACACGATATTGATGAACATGAAAGTGCGCGAAGACGTTCAAGTGCAGACCTCGCAAACGAGCCTGCACGAGGCTCAAGACTTTCCCGAGGAAGTCGTGGGCCTCATTTCCTTCCGGCGGGGATTCGCCTTTGCGGTGGGCTACGGCACGATCGTCGTCTTCGAGAAAGACGGTCCCCACACCTACTCGAAGAGGAACGTATACGTCGTGCCGCAGAAGGTGTCGAGCAAGGAGGATGAAAAGCTCTACCGAATCAATAACATAAGCGCGAATCCGAGCTCCGACAAGCTGATCGTTACGTCGGGATGGGCGCAGCTGTTCTGCGCGGTACTTTGGGGCCCTGACTTGCGAGCCGACGCGGAGCCTAAGCCCCTCGACGTCCTGGGCTACGACATGCATCACGGACCTATTGGTGGTCTCTCCACCTGCACTTGGAAGCCCTACGTTCTGACCTTCGGCGAGGAGGACCGCAGCGTGCGGCTCTGGAATTACGAGACGGAGAGCTTGATTTTGATGAAGCAATACTTGGAAGACATCTCCTGCATCGTGCTGCATCCCACCGGGCTGTTCTGCCTCATCGGCTTCACCGACAAGCTCAGATTCATGAGCATCCTCATCGACGATTTCTTGATACTGAAGGAGTTTGGGATCAGATGGTGCAAGATCGCGGCCTTCAGCTACGGCGGCCACTACTTTGCCGCGGTCAATGGGAACATCATCCAAATCTACACGAATATGGACTTCAACATTCGATTTGTGCTGAAAGGTAGTATTCTTTGCCCAGATCTAAAATAAACTCTAGAAATTCTCCTGAAAAGTCAATAAACAACGACATTGTTTAAGGACACACCGAGATTATAAAGGGTATAGTGTGGTCGCAAGATGATGCGAAGCTGCTCAGCATCGGATCGGAAGGAGCCATTTACGAATGGGACACGAATACTGGCGTTAGATTAACAGAAGTCGTACTGAAGGGTGTGACCTTGTACGGAATTGCTTTGTCGGAAGACGGAGTCACGTCCTTTTGTATCTCCAGCGACGGCAAAATCAACGAAATTAAAGAAAGCTTGGTAAGGTTTATTAATTCGGATTATTAATCCTTGTTATATGTCTTGCGTTATTCTTTGCAGGTGATCCGTTCATACGAGATTCCGAACATAAAGCCAAGCAATATAGTCATGGGAAAGGACGACACGTTATTGTTTATAACTTACGCTATTGGATTTATAGCGTCTTTGCAGTATCCTCTCCAGGAAGTTATCGAGTATACCGATTATCACCTTCATCATTCGGACGTCTCCAAGGTGATAAATTTCTCCTACTTAGACGAAATCAATTTAGAAATATTTTTCAAAAAGATACTTCCGACACTATCTCGCTGCAGGTGATTTTATCCTACGACGAGCAAGTGCTGATAACCACCGACTTGTCAGGCTCCATTTGCTTCTGGAAAGTCGTCTACTCCGACGGCAAAACCTACATGTCCCGCGAGCTGCTCAACCTGGACCAAGTGCTGATAGGCCGCGAGGAACTGGGCGAGAAGGTGCAGAACATCAAGGACTTGAACACGCGAATCAAGGAGCTGGAGACGGAGCACGCCTACAAGATGCGACAGATGAATCTGCAGCACAACGACTCGATGCGCGAAGTTCATCAGAGCTACTGCGGGGCGATCGAAGAGCTGCGCGATACCATCGATAAGCTCGAGGAAGATCACGCCAACGAGATCAATACCATCAACGTTGACATCGCCAGGACGAAGGTGGCGCACGAGGAGAAGATGCGCCAGATGGAGATCAGCTACGATGCCAAGCTCATTGTCGAGTACGACAAGTACAACGCGCTTGAGTGGTTTTGCAATGAAATGAAGGACAGCTACGAGAAGAAGCTCGCGGAGCTTAGGAGACAGAGCAAGGAGACTTTAGGTTTGTACTTTTTTCATTATTCCTTAAAGCTTGACGAAAACAAGTTTTTTAATCGAGTCTTTTCTCTGCCGCAGAGGACACTATACGAAAGTACGAAGATCGGCTAACAGAAAAAGAACTGCAATTGAAGGAATCTCACGAGGAAATGGCGCAGCAGGTTCGAATCCACGAAATAATAAAAGGCCAACTGGAGGACGACGCCGATCGCGAAATTTTGGAGCTGCGCACGAATTACGAAACTATGCTCTTCGAAGAGAGGCAGATGGTAGCGAGATTGAAGGGCGAGGCTGGAGTTTTAAGGAACAAGTACATTCTGTGCCAGAAGGACATCGAGGACCTTAAATGGGAGATGAACAATTTGCGACACGAGTACGCCCAGCTCAAGGATCAGAAGGAAGGACTAGAAAAGACGGTCGCTAACGTTAAATCTGAATTGTCCGAGCGGAATGCCACCATCGACGAAAAGACCCGCACCATAGATAGCCTCGAGTTAACCAACGAAGAGCTTAAGAAGTACAAATTCGTGCTCAAGCATCGCATCGAGGAGCTCCAAGCACAGATAGATCCACGAGACCGGGAAATCGCCGAGCTCAAGGAGAAGATCGCTGCCATGGAGACTGAACTTCTCGGCCTGAACAAGGCTAATCAGACTCTCGATCTGCGGCACTGCGAGCTGCGCGAGAAGCTGACCGCGGCGAAGCGCGAAATCCACAACGAAACCTCGCGTCGCAAGGGATATCAGAACATGATCAAAAAGATCCGTATAGAATTGTACAATGCCGTTGGACTTATACAGGAGCCTAGCCTTTTCAAATCTGCAGTCATTAGGCTGTATCATCGGTACAGTGATTCGGATCAGTTCAGGCGCAGCTACAAGGCAGATCTTGACACTCAGTGCGAGTTCATGAAGCAAAGAGACCACTTGGAGAACACGATAGCTTTGCTGAAGAAGCAGCTTGCTCAGACTGTATCTCTGAACGATGGCAGCTACGAGCGCATGCTTGACGATAACATTTTGTTATTATCAGAGATAAATTCACTTAGAGAGGAGCTCAGGTCAGCTCAGAGGCATATCGCTGAAATGGAGAGCCTCTTGGGACTGAAAGGTACTGACACCGGACCCATGGAGGCAAGAGCTAAGTTGGCCAAAGCTTGTCATGGAAACGAAGAATTGGAGATCAGTTATAAGACGCAAATACTGGAATGCCAGAAAATTATTGTCACTCTCAAAGAGGATATTGATCGGCTGATGGGCAAGTTCGATTCGGCTGTTACCAAGTGATGGATGATAATTGCATTCTTTTACCTCAAAAAACAGTTTTATTTAGACAGTACAAATTTTAACAAAACAAATAAAATGCACGACACCAGGTTTTTACAGATTTCTTTTCTCTTTACAATTAAAGTCTTTGTATTTGAGAACTTTATCACTAGGAATGTTCATTTGTTCACAGAACGAACGGGATAATAGCTTTGCGATTCTTTGGATAGTCGGAGAATTCCTTCTTGTACAGTCTGTGCTTTCCCAAGGCCCACACTGCCATTTGGTAGGCACCCGCAAACATGAACAGACCAGCTGCAAAAAAATTAATTGTTCTTTTACAAGAAAATCGTATAAAAATTATTTCCGAGTGATAGTCATCATCTATTCTAGTCAGTATTACAACGCGCTTGAATGATAAATGTCTGTAAAATGTAAGTAAACTAATTTTGATAAGGAACATTATAACAATAAACTTTTTAATTAATTCAAATTTATAAATTGGAGGTATGATAATAAGACTATTTAATATTTAATCCCTCGAATGATTCTTAAATAGCTACTTTAAAATTTTAAATAACTTGCCAGTTTTTTTAAGAAAAAAACTTAATTATTATAAAGCCTAAATTACCTGGAACACATTGTGTCATTATAGTAAATCCAATCCAGCTTCCAACTTCATACGTATAATTAGGGCAAGAGACAAAGTTAAATAATAATGTAAATGGATTGCCAGTGGCAACAGGAATTTTTCTTATTGTAGTTCCAGGCGGTCTCAGATTTCTGAGAGCCAAATGAATACTTAAATTGCCAAGTTCACATATGAAAAATGTAGCTGCTCCAATAACAAACCTAGTTGAGCTAGGTGGTGTGTACAATGGATGGTTTACATGGTAAGCCACATACATTGTAAATAGCCAGTAATACGAGCAGTTTTTAAAGAGATTTCTAAGAGGCATAGTGGCATGGCTGAAGCGATGAACAAATAATGTTTCCAGTAGCCTCTTAATGTAATGAATGGACCAACACGCTGCTGCCCAACTGCAATTTTCATTCAAATAAGTAGTTGCTAAATATACAATCTTTGTATTTTTATTATTAGAGATAGAGAAGTTTCTCTTACTGCACTACTGAATTTATTTTAGCATGTGTTACATCTCCGTAGAAAATCCATGGCCTCTGATAAAGCCAAAGGTACACAAACAGTGGTCCAGCATACTCAGCAAGGAAAACAGTTTTCCAGCCAATCTGTGGACCCAAGTCCTTAAAGTACAGTTTTGAACCATACTTTAACTGCAGACTTTTAACTGTATCCGAGTCATTGAGAGCTTTGCCTTTAGGCTCCAAACGTAAGCATTGCCTCTGTACATAAGGTGCCTTCTTCAAGCTGTGCAATTGCTGCTTGATTTCACGTATTGTCGTTGTCGGGTTCACCTACAAAACACCCACATAATCTAAATTAAACCTTACCCAACACTAATTGCTTACGAAAGAAAGTTAATGAACGCGACATTAATCACGAAGAAATTGCTCAAATTTCATAACGAAGGACATTTAACCCACAGAATTGAAGCTACCCGGCAACGTAAATATACAAGTAGAACATCGCTGGTGCGAATCCGCTTACTCACCGTTACTGAAGCGATGCTTTTCGAGCTACTCCCCGTTACAACTTCGACCTGCATACAAAGAAAACTCGATTAGCAAGCTCCAAAATAAGATTGTTTTAGCAAACAGTCAACTCACCTCCATTGTGGCGAGGTGTTATCGCGAAAAGCTCGCTGGAAGAAGGTTTGGCGCTGAATCCGTCCGTTCCACGCAGCGTTCGGCCGCCGTGTGTGTACGTGTTTGTCGCGTTGCTCGGTTGACGGCGCCACTGCAAGGCTCGCGCTCGCCGGTAGCACGAGAGGCCGAGCCGCCGTTTTTTCGAGCTTCGTAACTGTACTAACTAATGTCAAGGAGAGAGAAAAAATATTCCTAGCATCCCAAAGCGCTTGCTTATGAATTTATATAGCATTCATCTTCCCCACATTCATTTTCTGAACTGCTTTAACGTTATTAATACAGCTTTTCAACTGTGCTTTTCATAGGATCTGCATTCATTTTATTATAAGAAATATAGAAATCTTGTAATATGTCATGTGTTTATAAAATATAAAATATTCGCATAAAATGCTTACACTGCAACTTTTTTTCTATAAATCTGTCAAAGTTTTCTGTTATGGCAGACTTCAAATTAAGACAGATGGCAATAATAAAATATAAATTAGAGAAACAGTTGTTCCTTTTAAAAGATAATCCCTGCTGTGTGATTATCAAACTAATTTATTTCTTCATCCACTCCTATTAACTTGCACAAGATGCCACGAGAAAATTCTGCTTTAACAATTTCAAGCCTTTCTAATGCATTATTAAACTGTCAGAATATTGCGCAATATCTTGTTTTCCATCATACTTTTCTCCTCTCTCGTATCCATCCAACGGTATCATGGAACGGACGGTACTTTCGATTACAAGAAGATAAAACGCCAAACCATCAGGAAGCTTATAATTCCGTAGAACCAAAAAAAGAAAAGGCAGCATTCTTGACTACAAGACGGACCGGAGAAACTGGTTTCCCGGAATCCCGCGTTCGCTTACATTTTCAAGTTTTCCTCATTGTCATCGACATCGGATGCGCTGAAATATTTATTAGTATAGTGCTTTTGTGCTCTTTTTATTTTTACGGGCTCCCGAGCAGCTTTTAATTTATGCGCCGGGAAATGTCGATCTTTGACCCCTTGGGCTTCAATCGACTCTCTGGCTTCGACGAGCCATTCTGCATTCGTTCGTGCGAACGCTCGTAAAGAAAACATTCTTTTTTTTTTCCAAGGCTGACGGGTTTTTTTTTCGACGCACGCATCATCACCTCTTCGCTTTTCTTCCTCTTTTTTGCCTGGACGCGAAAATCATTAAGTTGAATGGGACAAAAAGAGTGATTTAGCTCGATTAGCTGTTAGTTTAAGAGATTTTTTTATAAGCGAAGAGTTTGCATTGATCGCGCGCGCGATTTTTCTAATATCTGTTGCACCCACGTGAATTTCCGATTCGACCAAGGTCGACTCTCCAGTTCGAAAAAAAGTGCGAACTCATTCTTTGTGAAGGGTATAAATATTGACGAGCTTGCATGTAATTTGATGTTAATTTGGAGTTTGCCGCTTAGAATTTTCTACAACTATGAATAGCTTTGGACTCTACGATTTTAGAATATTCATAAATTTTTTTTCTCTTTATACATAAAATTGTATTTAAAAACTAGTGTTTCAAAAAAAAGTAAAGTTAATAGGGCAATTATAGATAATTTATAAATGCATACGAATATATCGCTTTTTAGTAAAATCAACAAGTTTTTCGTAATATTTCTGTTGATATGATATTTTAAAATGATACGGTTTAAATAGAGGAAAAGATATATGCTGCTCGATGGGTAAAAAATTCAGGCAAGGCAATTGTGAAACTGGCCAGTAGGTGGAGTAACGACACCAAATTCAATCGGTAAAGTGAGCGCTGTATCTGTGTAGTTTGAGCCAATAAAGCTATCTGCAATTTATAATCTTTTGTTACGACAAAATCAAGTTTATTCTTAATATATTTATCAATTAAAATGTCAAATTTATTAACGATATAATAGTAGAAAATAAGATCTTGATAATTTATATCTAAACTTATACGTACTGCATTCAATACAAATGTACTGTATTATAAATTATTCTAAGTTATATGTACATACAATTACTCAGATTGTACAAATGAGGTTTACCGTTGTATCTGAATGAAAAATGTACAAACTAAGCATTTTTATCGAGGTTGAGGCTGATGATTGAACTTTACATGACTCCGGTTGATTTTCTGTATTGTCCAAAGTGATCTAAGTACTGATGTATTGTATCCATTGGCTGATAAATATCGTTCATACGATTCTAAAAAAAACATCAAATTAGAATATTTTTTATAAGCTGTACAATATAATATTTATTGTAGTCGAAAAAATTTGCCAATAAAAACCTTTTCATTTTAATTAATTAAATACATATTAAACTATTTTTTAAAGCTATATGTACATTAAGCCAATTAAAAATAAATTGAAGTACAAAATTTCAAGACTTTTGTTAAAATTCCTGTACTTCTATTACATTTTATCGGAAAAAACCTACTTTTTTTATCCTGAATAGAGAGTATTGATTATAATATATATCAACATCAATTATAAAATATTTATGCAGTTTATGACGTATTATCCTTAAAAAATATTACTGGAAGGCATTGTTACATTATCGATTTTCAAAATAGTTTTTGTTATCTCGTTTTACAGTGCTCCGCGGACATGCATTTTGCATGCGCCACAACCTCCATAAATTTACGTAGGGGTCAATAAATGTAAGTATACACTGAGAGAAAAAAAGGAGTAAAAATTACTATTCTGTATCGTAACTTGAGATATGAGAAGAAAAAAAACGAT
>JAWWEM010014997.1:2762-22948 GCA_035582935.1 Ormyrus thymus | reverse complement strand
CCTTAAAAACCGAAAAAGGTAAAACCGGCGTCGGCAGGAGCGATGAAAGCGCGTTTTATCATGCCATCCTTGTCTGTAAAGAAGCTCCGCAAGCGCGTGCTCTCGACGTGGTATCGACGTGCAAACGATACTCCCCCCCCTCTCTCTCTCTATCCTCCGCCGCTACGAAATCAGGAGGGGTACGAGGTTCGCCTTTGAGATAGACTCAGGTAAACCGGCCGCTGAAAGTTTTACTGCCGAGGCAAATCGTAAATCCAATATTCAAAACAGGAGGCGAACAATGCCCGGGGAGAGAGATGCGCCGATAAATGATTCCGGCCTCTGTCTCTTTGCTCTCTCTCTCTCTCTCTCTCTCGAAGGGGGCTTCTTTGAGGATGAGGCCGATTAAGGATTCTATGCGTCGGCGCTTAGGCTCCGCAGTTTTACGGCCCCGCGCCCGTTTTAAGCGCCGCTTTTACGAGTGCCGCCGGGTTATTCTTGATCTATTTTTAGAGGGTGGGCGAGAGAGTGTATTCGCGGATTTGTAGCGGTATTGATTGTTGGGAAGAGCAAGCCAGGTGCTAAAAGTGGATGGGGGCCGTTTATTGCCGGAATAAGGCAGCGTTTGATCTGCGGTCGTTTGCCAAAAGCTTTTTTGGTGACTGTTCGCCGCGACCTAGAAACAACTGAAATCTGTTCGGAAGGATGAATCTTTTTCATCGTATACTCCTTTTTAAGAAAGCTTCTTTTTAATTACAGAATTGAGTTTAGTTGAACGTTTAAATCGCGTGCATTGGCAGGATTATAATTTTATTTTCCGCTACGATTCTTTTTTTATTCTATTATTACAAGTTGCGTGCTTGTTCTTTACGGATGCACCAAGCGTCATAAAGTTGGAATGAAGGATTCTATAATGTAGGCGGTGTTGAGTGTAATTTTATAGTGAGACGGTTTCAAGGAAGCCTTGAAGCATATTAAAGTAGAAGTTGCTGTTGCATAATTAGCTAATAAAATTGAAAGTTTTTATTGTTACAGGAAGAACTTGTTAGAAAAGGCTATGAGAAATTTAATACGGATTCGTACCTCAGAGTTGCAATGAATAAACTAAATAATATTAGCTTTTAAGCATTTTATTTTCATAATTAACCGGAAAAACTAATTACAACGACATTTTGTTGTAAACATATATTATTCAGCTAGAATTAATTATAACATTTTTGAGAATAGATTTGAACTTTCCTACTATTATAAAATAGCTGCGAGCTTTTACTTCAACTTTTACTTTTACTCAAGCATATTTTAATAATCGCCGAAAACCCGATTTACCGAAACACGAATCAAAAAGGGCTCCCACTTACAGTCCATTACATATTTTACGAGAAAATCCAATAAAACTTCACTCGACGGGAAGATGGGTCGAACCTTTCCATTCGAAACGTCAATCGAGCACTCTAATCGCGGTCCGGCCCGCTTCTATTCTCCTCATATCTGTCCGTTTCCGCGCATCGCTATAAACCGGCGACCGATAAATCGACGAGAGGAGGAGGGAGAGTGCGAGCTGCCCATTAGATCCGATGACGAGGAAGGTAAAAGAAAAAAAAAAATTGTCCGACAGTAAGCGCTGACTAAGGTGGACAATAAACCGACGTCGCGAATGTTTATGGCGCCGATAAACGAAATTAATTTTTACGGCGAATTTCGGCTTTGCTTAAGACGTTACCACCCGGTAATTGACGACGGCTCCGAGTTTAATGGCTTATGATTGCTGGGTTGGTGGATGCAGAGGTTTGGATGTCCTTTTCTTAATGCTTCGACCATTGAGTAGTATCTCGTAAAAATATACATAATAGCTTTGTAAATTTTGCGCTTTTTAACGAATTCACAGTGAGAATATGAACCAGTTATATGCACAAATTGTGAGTAAATATTTTCTGATGGTTATTTAACGTTTTATTAGTCATACTTAACAATTTCAATATTTATTCAAGATTTTTGACAGAAAAAACTTATACAATCCATCTCTAAAGTATAAAAATAATGAACGATGGTAGGGGAAATAGCTCAAAATGAATATTTAACAATCGCGATCGATGCCAGGGGCTAGCGCATCCTGTTACTGCCTACGCCAACGATCTTTTTTCAGAAATTCCTCCGAGAATACCGTCGATAACTGGCGTCGATCGTTCAGGAACGGCGCAATATTTTATTTATACACGCGCGCTTTAATCGCGCAGAATTTAATTTCGAATTCCCGCGTATTAAAATTCACGCGATCGCATTCGGTCTCCGACTTCATTTGCATATCGGCAGGTATTTATTAAGCGGTGCTAAAACGTTTGTCGTGCTTGGAATGAAAATCGCCGAAGGTGAGAGAGCGAATTTTTCTCCCAGATTGAGTTGTGTGTACCGCATGCAAAGAGTCTTAAGTAAGGCGGAATTGAAAGATTAATTATTTATTGAACGGGAGTATTATTGAGTGGAAATTTAACGATAGGAGATTTTAGTGGTAGTAGTTGAATTAAGCGAAATTAGATGGAGTGGTGAGATTTTGGAGTGCATGATTATAGAGTAGATTTTTTGAGAATTAAGTAAAGCACAACCAAAAATAAATTTATTATTCATTGGATCGTGAATCGATTCTGAATTTAAAAGTCAAATATGCTGCACACACAAAGCACAGAGTGGAAAAAATAAATTAAATTTAATGTGCTTTTGATATCCCGAGTAATCTACTTTGATATTTATATTTTTCAATGAATACTAAACGTGTCCTTCGATATTGATCCTTCAAATTTAGTACTATAAAGTTTTATTTCTTGATCAAACAACTGTTACGAAACATTTCTTCATGGTAACTTTCTAATCACTATTGGAGCAACCTTATTTGTAGACAAACATATGATAGAAATTACGATATTCTCTGGTTAATAATAGTACGCAATGTTTGATTTCCAAAAATTCTACCAAATATTGCAACTAGGTAGCACATATACCTCGAATCAGGGTTCGCGGACCATAAAAACAGCGCTTCACCACCCGGCCGTCCAATTTCGCGGCTCCAGCGAAATTTCCGAAAAGTGAAAAGAAGCTGGCCGAAAAAAAGCCAGCCCGCCGATCTGGCTTAATAATTTTTCCTCGTCGAGGTCGTCGTCCCGGCATCCCCGAAAAAAAGCGCTCCGTTTTCTTTAGAGCCCGGAAACTTACGTCTGCAAAAAAGGTTCATCCACTGGCACACATACGTCCGTCTTTGTCAGAGGCGGGTCGAACAAAGGGGGACGCGAGAGTCCGAAAATACAGTCCACCCGGAGGCATCAAATATTTACGAGCTCTTCTCGGTGACGAGGACGTCGAACCTCGACGTGCCGACGAGTATAAACTCTCGAAACTCCCAGAGGCAAGTAAGTACTTGCCCTAAGGCGAGTACTTGCCTCTGCCTGCCACTATAATAATCATAGAATACGTGAAGAAACGCGGCCGGGCCGACCTCCGAAAAATGCCTCTATAGTATGCAATTTTTCTTGTCGAGGGAGCCGGCTGCCTCTCGAGGAGATCACTCCTTGAGAGCCAAATTTCGGTTATTTTTTATTAAATCTTCTAATTTCGCCGATATTTTCTAAAAATTACGGCGTTGACAAGTCTGAAAAGGGATATTTCTTTATTTAGTGCCTTTCCTCTTTGCATATATAGTTTTTACTTAAATTCTGAAAATATCTTATGCACTTTTATTTTATTTTAAGACTTGGAGATGCATTTCAGCTGACCCAAATTTGAACAATTTCTTACTTTTCTGTATAAAACTTATCTTCAATGTTGTCGACATTTTTGGTTTTAGGATGAAAGCCTTAAAAGGCAAGTTACTACTTTACTCACTTGTAAAGTAAGCTAAACAGGTATATTATTAATCTGAACTCCAACTAACCGTTTCATCCTGAAATAGAAAAGAAACCAGAATGATGAATATTTTAAAAATACTTTATATTCTTTCTTTATACATTTTTTGAAAGCTTTTATATGTTCGCGGAATTCATACTCGGCCATTTCTTGTTTCAAAGTATGTTGGAACAAAATTACTACTATCGTGAATTCAAAAATCGATATCAGGTTACCGACGTAGGTCGCATGTTCCCTTTTAGCTTTATCTAGGACAAACAGTGTGAACATACTAAAGATATGATCACTTTGTGACTCTGCTAGTGCATTATCTTGTATTTTAAAGTATGATAAAAAGCCGTCGTGATAGCTGAATGAAGATGGCACTTTTATGTATACGCGTTAACTCCATCGGCCTTATCAGACTAGCTCCATTATATCGAATTGCATATTCTTGAAGGTAAGATCTCATTAGACGTGTAAGAAAATCAAGCTGAAAAATCTAAGTATGGAGTTATAAACCAATTTATGCAATTAAAAAATAAGTTGAAATCAGATAACTTAAACATTCTAATAACTAATCTCGATTTCACATTCTACTAAAACTTACTAAAACTTATCAGTAATTTTTAATATTATTACAAGTTGTTGATATTAGAATTTCGTTATCGCTGTATACTCGTAATTCTTTTGCAATTAATACAAACTCTTAAGCGATTAGGAATGTCTTGAATTCCTCCTTTCCATTCACTCCTCACCAACAAACCTTTTTTCTTGCACACAGTCCGCGTTGGCAAAGGGTACTAATTTGAACCGCGGACTCCGCAGCTCGATGCAACGAACAAACAATACGTTGAAGCGGAGACAGACTCTAAGAGATGATAATGGAGAAAATAAGCACGGCACGGAGAAAAATCTCTTCCGAGTGAGGGGGAGGCCAGACTGCTGCAGGGCAGTGGCTTTGATTTATCTCTGGGAAGAGTTTTGCGGAACAAAAAGAACCAGACCTTTATATTTCGTTCCCCTGCTGAGCTTTGGATTCTCAGGTTCATTGCTTAATTTATCCGTGAATAATCGGGAATAAGTAACAGTAACCGCACGAATGAGGAATCGGGAGCTTGAATGTTTGATGTGGATGAATTGATTTGGTATTTGTTAAGGTGTTAGGAAATTGAAAGATTGATGAGGGTTGAAAATATAACGAAATAGATAAATTGAATCAAGATTGATTACATTTATATCTGAAATTTTTAGCCGATTCTCTGATGAATAAATTAAATTATCAGTGTTATTCAATTAGTCTGTTATTTAAATTTCATTAACAAGAATACATTAAACACGTTCAATTTTAAAAAATCTATTTCAATTATTTTTTTACTTATAAGCAGTAGTGGAGAGTAATTATTCTATTACAATTGTTTTTTTAAATCTTCCCTTATTTGAAAAATTATAAAAAATTCCTTTCGAGAAGATAATAAATTGCTATAAAGATATAATAATCTTTTTATCCGAATTACGTAAAAGTAGCTCTCGATATTTTCCATAAAATTCAAAGTCACTTTTATTTCGAAACTATAAAAAGTGCCCACTTTAAAACCGTATAAAATTTCACTCTAAACCGATTCGCAGCGTCCCAAAGTGTGAGAATAAAAGAAGAAGAAAAGGAAGAAGAGGCGGCAAGCAGCAGCAGCAACAGCGGCGGCAGCGGCGGCGGCAGAAAAACAGGAGATAAATTTTACAAGTAGCAGGCATGCAGGAAGTTTTCACAGACCTGGAGAGGGAATATCGATCACCGGGCTTTTTTCCTTCTCCCTCTCTCTCTCTCTATCTCTCACAATTCGAGCGCATCAATTCAGAGATTTATCATTACAAGCACTAGCAGTGCTACTGCGGAAATAAGCTTTCTTTTTTGCCCGAGCAATGTATAGCAGCGGAAAGAAGGTAGAGAGAGAGAGAGAGAGAAAGAGAGAGGGGGCGGAAAATCGTTCAGCGAATATAAGCTCGTCGTTGTCGTCTTGAGACGCGGTAATTCAATTTCGTCTGCGCGCAAGCAGTCTTTCATCACCATAGAAGAAGGCGCGGAGAGAATTTTCTTCTCTCTTTTCGCCGCTTCGTTAGTCTCCCCTCTCGTCCCCCCCTCCTTTCTCCCCATCCCTCTCGCTCTCATCAGTCGGATAAATTATTTCGCCTTCAATACTAGGCAATTTCCTGCGCGGGATCGTGATTCCGGCGTTTCGCACTTAATAATTCATCGGGACTAAGAGATTCGGCCGCCGATGCCCATTAGAGCGATATTTCCGATTGCCCTTAGGAGCGTCATAACTCGTTTCCAAGATTATACCCCTCTCCGCGTTGGAGCTTACTTCGCTACTGGAGCCTCGGCAAAGTCATAATTTCGAGCTCTAAGGGCTGATTCGGTCAAGTGGATATCCGCGAGGCCGCATTTGCTTGAAAGAATTTTGCGGGAAGACTGATGCTCTTGAAATTTCGAATGCGTTGCCGTTGGTATATGTTGCCGCGGGAGCATATCTTTCAGCTTCACAGATGTGGAAATTGTGTGTTTCGAATAAAATGTTAAATTTGATACGGAAATATGAGGTTGCAGGAAAGGCTGAATGCCGCGTATTGATATTGTACGTATATACAAAATTGGTTTCTCGGTCGGTACTTTTAATACTGCAGACTTACATTATTTTATTACTGTGCTATATCGAAGAGAATGAATTTATTTATGTAGCAAGCTTTGATCTTTGAATCAATTTGTTATAGTCTATTAAAATGTTGCCAATATCAAATTTATTTTGCCCTTCTAATTAAAAATAATAAAGCTAAATAATAATAACAAGTATATAAATTTACTTTAATACTCGAAAGATGGTGCCCGAAGGAAGTGCCATTAAATAACCAGATAAAAAAAAAATTATAGTATTAAATCAACGCAATACATTTTAAACTAATGAATATATACTTGTGTCTAACCTTCACTACAGTTTCTTAAAATGACCGTAGCATACTGCACTGTTCTCGTAATAGTGAAGTCGCAGTTCTTCGTTCTACATTTCCTATCCAAACAAACGAGTCCTCCGTCTAAAAGCCACGAACCGCCTCATAACTCGGTCCCGGAAAAAAAAACGGCACAGCTGTAAGACCCTAAAACCCGAAGCAATCCCGCGTAATTTCATTAGCGCTCGCGTGAAGCGAGCGCCTTCCCCCTTCACAGAAAGCATATAATTCCTTTTGCGCCGTGCCGTCCGTCTTAAGCAAAGAGGATGCAGCGCTAGCGAGGCCAAAGGCGAAGTGATTCGATAAACTGAGAGAGGGAGAGAGAGAGAGATTTCGCGCGCCGAGAGAGTGGCACGAACCCTTTGCTCAACGACGGCGCCGAGGTAAACGTCGTCCTTTGTTTGTATTGGGAAAAACCTCTCGGTCTTTGCATTTGTTCGCCCAAGCCTTTTTGCTCTCGTCGAGGATTGCAGCTGCACCTGATTTAAATGTTCTTTCCTTCGGAGAATTTTCGAAAAGCTGGTTGAGGGTTTATTTACATTTTGTAGCCGATGGGATTTTGAAAATGGGGTTTGTAAAGATTGTTGAATTGCCGGCAGGTTAAACAGCAATTTTCGAGAGTATCAAAATTAAATTGCTTTTTGATATTCCAACAATCACATTTTAACTCTCTGTTCTTTTAATCTTTTAAGTTGCGAAGTACTAGTTTTTATTTATAAAATGAACGCAACTAACTAAAATATTAATAAGAAGATCCAAATATGACGCATTCAATATTTTGCAGAAATATACGCGTTCAAAATCTATTTCCACCTCTCAAAGCAGTAAACAATTACTCCCGCCAATTAATTCCCTCGATTATTAAAGTTAGAGATACTTCCACACACTATAAACCCACACGGACACAATTTGCCTATTTCTCTGACTCACGCACGCTCGCGCGCGCACAGAGACGCGCACACAGACGCACACCAAGAAACTATTTCACTTTGTTAAACACTAAACAGTCGCGAAAGCTCTCTCTCATACGCCCTGGCCTGGTTTCTCTCTCCCATTGGCGGGACAGAAGTTGGTCCCTTTAGCCCTGCAGCATCATCTGCACTTTACAGATTCCACGTCCATTCGCACGTCCTCGGCAGACACTTCCTGGGCGATAACCGCGCGCGAGAGCCTGCCGAACTAACGATAATATCGCCGGAAAAGCTCGTAATCGATAAAGCTCGCCGGCCTACAAGCCAATTCACTTCTGGCTGTATCTTTGTATGGCCGGGCACATACACCCGCGGAGAGGGAAAACATACCGAGAGGCTGCCTCTGTTCTTCTATCTTCGAGGGCGTTTGACTCTCGGCTCACGTAGGTGGAGGCATCGGGAAAAAGTAATTCGGAGCTTGCGGAGTCTGCGCGAGAAATATTGTTGCCCCGAAGGACTCGAGGAGGTGTGTTCAAATACTGCGGAACAGGCGCAATTATAGTTTTTGGCTTCGAGGAGAAGAGTTCGTTTTAGATAACTTCATTTTTCTTTGGAAGTACGCTTCTTGGCTAAATGATAGGAGCATGCTTTATTTATTTGTATATTTATGCTTTCTTCCATGCAGCTGTGCGTTAATAACGGAAAGTTTTTTCCGATTTCAGAAGTATTTCAAAGTGCCGACTATTCAAGCGACGAGGCAAAAATTAATACACGATAGTGCAGTTCATTATTTTCTTTACAAACATTTAAAATAATGAGAAATCTTCGTACTTGGTATTTGAAAAAGTAAGCAAACCGTTCATTATTAACACAAGCTAAAGAATGTATTAATGAATTAATGTCTGACCAATTACCGATATTACTACTGAATCTCTTCAAATAAGTGTACCCATGTTTGTAGTTTTATATCTAAATATCAAAGAAAAATCGAAAAATTTGTTGCATCAAGAAGGATAAATTCCGCCCAAGAAGCCATCGAATCACAAACTATTTACCCAAGTCCTCATAACGAACTGATACAGCTCGGCCGCGTTCTTATTCCGCGAGCAGCTCCGCCGGGCAAAGCTCCCGCTGTTTATCCAAGAAATTAAAGCCGAGCTCGCGGTAAATTTCAGCGTCGCGTTGCGTACGTGCTTAGGAGCCTCGGCGCATAAAAAAAGCCTCGACGAGTCGGGGCGAAAAGAAAGTCCGCATTAAAAAAGGGGGAAAACTCCGTGGCGACGACGAGGGAACTTGGGAGGGGGGGGGGCGAGTCGTGCCTCTACTCCAATTATCCGGCTTGTAAGTCGTAAAATTTGTAGCGTCCGGCATAATTAATTGCGCGGCTTTTTCTACTTTAGCGCAGCCCAATTATCGCCGTTGTTTGCGCCTTTTGTTGGTTCTGGCCCAACGAGCGATGATGCGGCGAGAGGATCGGCTGGAGAGGCGAGCTGGAGGACTCTTGGCCGAGACGTAATTGATGCACTTGCCGGCCGCCTCGATGAGCGGAAGGGCTGAATTAATGCCGACTGCCGAATGTGGAACGGCACGGCTCGTTTCTTGCGCTTTTTCTTTTCTTCGATTGGACTTTGCGAATGGGTTCCATATGCTGATCCGCGTAGATCTTGAAGCGATCTGCATAATTTTCTTTCTTGCTAAGTGTTTTATTTCTTTGCAATTCGATGACAATGACTTCTACTTTAGAGAGAGAAAGAAGCACTGTTAAATTTATTCTCTTTGCAATATTCAGTCTAAAATCTTAAAACCCATTAACCGATGATCGAAAATATCAAAGCAATGACTAAGTGAGCTTGATTGGCATTCAATTCCTGCGATCTAAATCCAAGGCCGCTCGTCTATTTTCGGTGACACTCGTCAATATCCCATTCCAATTAGCGCTCACGTATATATTCCTGCCCGTCGAAACACCGGGCTATTCTTTCCGCCGCGCGATTTCAATATCATTCCTCGTTACACCGCGGCAAATTAGCATAGTTTAAAAAGCCATTACACGCGGGCCCGGCCTCGTAAAGCCGAGTTTTACGCAGGATCGTGTCTTAAAGTTTTACGACTGTCATACGGTACTGCCCCTCCACTCTTAAGGAAACTCGTAAAAACGCGGAAATTAATAACACCGCTCCTCCCGCCGGCCGAGATATAAACAGCACGCGAAAGAGGATGCTCGTATGCAAATCCGGCAGTTGACCCTGGGGGAAGCTGCTGGTATTGACTAACGCTTCAGGACGCTTGGCCTAAGGTATCTTTAACGTCATTTTAGAAGGATTTTCGAGTCAGGTCGAAGTAGTTCGCTGCTCGGCAACAAATATTTTTATCTATAGAAAATTTAAGGAAGGCAGACAGTAAATCCGGAAGTAGAGGTAGAATCTTGTTTAATGAGTATTAGACTTTGGAAAGGAGTCGTTAAATTTTTATGTCCGTACATAAACAAGTGACTTGAACAATTGAATAAAAGATTTTAAGCCCCGGAAAATCTCCGGACTAAATAATTACAACTTAAGTAGAGAGCTTTAAGTTCAGTCAGGGATTAAGCTTTCATTACCACATCCACTTCTATTACCGAGTAAATCAATTATAATCTCATAGTTTATCCAGCCTTTGTTTCCGATTCAGCGGCAAGAACGGAGAGCGCGACAGGCAAAAAAAAGGGCGACGAATTTAGCGAGCTCCGCTAAAAAGTGTCCAATGCCGAGAACTGGAAATCGTTGAAAGACACTGCGCGGACACGTGAGAAACGAGCGCACAAAGCACACACAGAGAGGCTCGAGCACACGCACAGAGAGAGAGAGAGAGAGAGAGACTATCTCTCGACTGTACCTTTTTTTCAGTCTCGCCTCGTCTCACTCGCTCTCTCTCTCTCTCTCTCTCTCTCTCCTCGAGCCGCTCTTTTTTGCACCGCGGTAATTACGTGCGAATGCTCGGCACACCAGTAACGCGGGACTCTTGTCTCTGACGGTTAGAGAAACGGAATTGCAGCTTTTTCCCTACCGCCCACTTTTCTTTCTTCCTCTTCTTCCCTTTTTTCTGATCCTCCTCCCCCGTGCGTCGGGCACATTTCTCTCTTTCTCCCTTTTCTTTCGCGTGCAAAAACACGCGTGTAGCCTGTACGCCGGAGTGGGGAGGGGGGGCAGAGTACGTGTAGAAAAAGACGCTGAAATAAATGCACGCCGAGACAAGTGGGATCGCTTAGACGTGTCTGTGTGCGCGACTGTTTGTGGCTGAAGAGTGCCGAGTGTGTACGAGTGTAAATATACGGGAGTGTGGGGAGAGAGAGGGAGAGAGGGAGAGAGAGAGAGAGAGAGAGAGAGAAAGAGAGAGCGACAGGGAGGGAGTAAATATAGATATGTACGTGAGATTTAACAGACAAATAGAAGTTAAAAGTCTGTGTGGGTTAGTGAAAAAAGTAAGTTCTGAACGTATAATTAGGAAAGGAAATATGAGTTTGCATTTAAAAAACTTGGAAATGTGGTTATAAAGTATACGAATGTGAGTGCTGAAATTTATACTTGTGCGAGTTGGGTAAATATTTAAATATTCAAAAATATTGTTAGAATTATTATCTTGCTCGTAAGGCAAACAAACTACAGGAAACCGAAACAGGCCAGTAATAAAATATTTAAATTAAAATGTAAATAAGCTGCTTGCAATGTTAACTGCAAATGTTTTACTATTGGAATGCAATTGTACTTTAAAAACAGAAACTTGTTTTCAACGTTTAGGTACAAGTAATGCAGTAACAGTTCACGACTAATAAGATACTGAATATCGATTAATCGTAATGGGATAGTTTCTCTTTATCAAGTACTAAAACGGAAGCCAGTAACAGAGCAAACGTAATTCTCCATTTTTACTTGCACTTTGATACAATTTTTCACTTTAAAACTTACCCAGTAAAGGAGCGAAATTAAGCCCCGAAATTAGCAGCAACTCGAGCAAATCCCTGGGCCCTTCTCGGGCAAACTCCCCCAAAAAAAGCTTGCAGCTCCATCCGAAAACTGGAAAGCAAACTTGGGCTGCAGTTGGCCGAGCTCAATCTCGTCCCGGCCACGTGCGCCGGGCTCGAGAATATCGGGGCTCTCGCGCGGCATTGCCGACGACGACGTCGACCCACTTTCGCACCTACACGTGAGCTGCTGCTGCTGCTGCTACACGAGCGTTTAATTGAAAAAGCCGACGAGGGAGGGAGGGAGAACCTTATCGACAAGCCGCGGCTTTTCACGCTGACAAGCCTCGCGAGTTCTTTGTCTTTTGGGCATTGACGCGCAGCCGGAGGCTCGGGCTGTGTCGATGATCGCCGCTGCAAAGTGTCGCAGCCACAAGATGTATCAGATAAGTTCGGCTGCGTTTTTGCACTCTGCTGAGAGGAGGCAGTCGGGAATTCGGGTAGAGGAGAAACGGTAGGCTTGCAGGTTTGAATAGCGAGCGGGAATTAGTAAGGCCAAGATTTTATTTGGGAAATTTCAAAAATGCCTTACAAGGAAAATCTACTGCTTACGGTGGAAACTTACTCTCGCAATTGACATTTAAACACATTCAATTTTATTACAGCAATGAGTCAACAGAATAAAGGGAATGTAACAAAAATTCAAGGTGTACTTGGTCCGAATTGCTCAGTGGTCATGATTTTCTTTTGGGCTAAATGGAAAATTAAATTAAAATCTATTTTCAATTGTAGAGGATCATAATTAATCATCAAGTTTGATAAATGAAGGGAAGCAATTCAAAAATTGGGCAGCTTTTTAGTATTCTGTGCAAAAGAGTGAATAACTGAAAATTTTTCAGCTGTAAAAGAGCTCACTGTCACAATTTAAATTTAAATTTCTAAAATGTAAAAGAGACTTCAAGTGCTTTTAGTTAATAAAAGAAAGTTCTAAATAATTTTAAATTTTACTTTTATGCTAAAAAAGACTATAAATCATGAAAGTTTCTGCAATAATTTTCATTAAAAAAATTTCATAAAAAAATTTTTAAACGCGTCTTGCAATTAATTTAGATTTTAAAAAATTGCCTAATTAGAAAGAAAGATGATATACCATAAAGACTAATTTTTCTAGCTTATCAGATATATGATGATTTTAATTAACATTTTTCATCTTGCAGTCTAATCATCCATAATTAACAGGAATTTCTAGTGATAATTAGTAGCTCTGCTCGGTGAAACCGAATAAATTCAGTGGCTCACACTAATTTCTCGCACAAATTAAATTATTCTCACTGAGCTTTGTCTTTTTGCGCGGCCCGTAAACATTTCCACTGCAGTTCTAATTACCTCTAAATGATGTTTTGCTTTATTTTACCCGCATTCAGTTGCAGCAGTCTTGCATGTTGCTACATATCTTTAATACGTCCGTTTATTTCGTTATACCTTATCTACTGGAAAAAAAATTAACACCGTTTGGTGTCTAATTAATTTAATTGAATAAAAACTCTTCCTTTCGGACACCAAGTTTCAGAATTCGTTTCGGATTTCCGGCAAAACTTTCCAGCGTTTCTCCAAGATTTTCGAATTACTAAAATTTTAAATTAAAAACTAACTTTTGTCGCTTCAAAAGAGAAGCCAAGAAGGCTTTAAAAAATTCAAATTTAAACATTCGTACAATTCGATCTAAGAAAATCTTTAGGTAACGCAGAAAAGCGAATTGGAAACAGAGGAGCTGAAATCACAGTCCAGCGAACAATATCGAAAATTTCGAGCTCGGCGAAATCCGCCGTCATCCCCGCTTCTCTCGCGCAGAGCAAAACAAAGCGCCGAGCCAGAAGAGAGACGCGAAAGAAGGGGCAGCAGCAGCCGCGGTAATTCGTCGTAAGGAAAATCCTGCGCTGCGAATCGACAGTCAACGTAAATGAGTCACGGGAGGAAGTAAATGAAGCAAAGCAAAGTAAACAAGCGGAAACGAGCATTCGCCGTCTACGTAGAACGACAGGCGAAGTAAGGAGGCAGAGAGGCGAAGAGAGTCGGCTCACGTACAACTGACTTGTGCACTTACACGGATAGTAGTCGTTCAGGCTGTGTGTACATGGAGCGTTCCGAGCGAAATTGAATATCATCGTAAATTTAGCTGACGCGTTTTATGAACGTATTTAAGGTGTGCGTACCGGCTTTGCTTCCGCGGTTAGGACTTTCAAGAATTTACTGACAGATTTTTCTAAGCAAGCGATGGCAAATTTTTTTATAAAGCTTTTTCACAATAATGAGTCGCGATGGTATAATTAACCATTTAAAATTTAATTTTTTAGAAGTTCTTTGTGTAAAATATAAAATCAGTGTTACATGTTAATTAATAAATTGTTACATAAAACAGGTTATTTCTAATTTCTTGGCAAGCCATTTCGTTTCCATCATAAAATAAACACTGTTACAAAAGTAATGCAACTATTTGAAACCTCAATACTCATTTTGAAGTGGAACTCTCCATACGCGTACCGATCTATAGTATGTATAAGGCAACAGAAAGGGGAAGAGCGCCTTTTCAGAGGGAGTCTCGTCGTTGGGCCGATGCTGATTTTGAAATCTCCAACTCTTACTCTCTCTCTCTCTCTCTCTCTGCAGTTCTGTTTCTCGAGTAACGTGCAATGTCTGCAATGGCTAAAATAAAGGGGGAAGATGAAGAAGGAAGAAAACGGAACGCGAGAAAGAGGAAACTACGGGAAATTCGGCCTCGAAGAAAATCTGCTCGGAAAATACACGGTTCATTGTGCCATCGTAGCAGTTTGACAAATTATATATACTTTGCTGCTCTATTTAACCCCCCCCTCTCTCTCTCTGTTCGCTTTCTCTTTAAGTGAATATGTGTTCTACAGAAGTGGAACGTGTGGGAATTTGCTTGATCAGTAAGTAAATAAGTAACTTGCAAACATTAATTTAAACACTGTTTTCTTAAGATCACTTAAATGTTTAGCTCAATTTAGTTTGCTTTCGAACTTGGGATAAAATTTACGATGATTTAGAAGTAAATAAATCTATGGAGTTTCAAAAAAATGCTCTGCCTGACCAAATGAAATTTGTTCCACTTGTTGTCACGGCAAGATTTTCCGTTTAAAATTGTAATCACATACCTTTCCGAAGTTTTTAATGCCAGCTCGGGAGACTCCTCGCACTTCAAACCGTCAACTCTGCAACAAAACTAAAAAAGAAAAATCAGTCCATTTCTCAAATCCAATCCCGCTCAAAAAACTACTTTCGAAATTACGCCCGAAACAAAGCTAAACTTTTTCAATTTTGCAGATCGGCGAGGAAGCGTCGCAAAAAATATTCCCCCAAAATAAAAAAATTAAAAAATAAAAAAAAAAAAGAAAAAAGAAAACAAGCGCGCAAGCGTGCATAAATCTTCGGTCACACGCAGAGCTGGAAATTAAATGGAAAGCGAATCTCTCATTCCGGTCGAGAAAATGTAATTCCCGCGCGCTTTCGCGGAGGTCCTTTGAAAAATTAACGCATTCATGCCTTGTCGCGCTATTGTGTTCTTCGCGCTCGGTTAAATCGAAAGCCGATAGTCTATAAATACAATTAGTTCTAATTAAATCCTTTTAAATTTTAGCTCCGTTTTCAAGCGACCGCGATATAGTTACTCATTCGTTGAATTTGCCCTTCTCTCTCTCTCTCTCTCTCTCTCTCTCTCTCTCTCTCTCTCTCGCTTTGTTCTCCTTCTTCGGCTTCCTCTCGATATGTATATATATATATATATATATATATTTTGTTCGCGAGGCGAGCTCGTCGTGGTTTATTCCACGGCGTTAAACGGATTTCGAAGCGCGGAAAACTCTGTCGGTGCCGATTTCTTTCGCTCGCTTTCTGTCTCGCTTTCGAGTGCCCGACGCTTGCGCGCGCGCGCTCAAAAGCGCTGCTTTTTTCTTGGAAAAGAGATAAACTTGAGCTCGGGGAAAAAGCGCCGTGGAATGCTCGATACCGTCTCGGGTACAAGATGTGCTTACTTAGTTTTAGAGTTTATTTTTCAATGAGTACCCGGTCAAAGACTAGTCGTTTCCTCCTGGGTCGTTGAATTATATTTTTTTTAACTCGAGTGATTAATTACGTTTAATTCAAGTGCTTTTTTATGAAAAATTTCGCATCTATGATTTTATTTCTATCTGTCATTTTACAGTGATCGCTAGATTTCTTAAGAGTTTATATTGTTTTATTTGAAAAAGATTTTCAATAAAGGTCCGCAAAGTATAGTATATCTATATTTTTCGAAAACCGCTAGAATCTTCTGAAATAGAACCTTTCCAAGCTCTTAAAGAAAATCCCTTTTCAAAGGTGAAAAGCGCCGCGCGACTTCATAACTTTGCCGCAGCTCGGGCCGCAATCCGGCAAATAAATTCAGAACTGGCGCGACCCTTAAGCGATCTCCGGGCAGCGGCGGTGGACAAAAAGCAAAAGCCGTCGATGCTACACCGAGGCTAAAAGGACCGGGGATTTACGCGCTCGTCGCCGACGCTCTCAGTTTTCCCCGTGTACGCGATTTATTTTTCCAGTCACGAGTCCCTTCAGGAGGACGCAATTTTACTGCTATCAGATCCGCGCTCGCCGTAACCTCCGTTGTACCTTCGCGTGCATTCTCCGTTCTTATTGTTTTTTATTGGTTTTCACTCTCGGCGAGGGGATAAATAAACCAAAGCCGACTTCGATGAGCTCGCGTCGACTCTTTTTAATCAGCGCGGTCACGTAAGCGTCGCCCTCCCCGTTTTTTTTTCGTGCGGCGACGCTGAGCCAGCAATCGAGCCAAGAGAGTTTGTTTTCACCTTTTTCTTTTTTCGGCCTTTCATTTTTTCCGTTTTGCAATCGAGTTTTGTATTATCCGCTGTGTTCAATATTATTCCTGCAGGGTTTTTATACTCCCGGGGAAATTGATTTTGAAAGGGAAAATTAACTTTTGGAAAAATATCGAAATTTGTAGGATGTAACAGAATGTTTATAAGGCACAACGTGAAATGTTTTTTCTGAAAATGTAGTTAATTGAACTTTAAAAAAAAAATGATTTATAACGCTTTAAATCAAGTTTCATGTTGATGTCTGCTGTCTGTATTTATACGTCCAGCTAACGGTTAATTTATTTTTGCTGTAACACTTCAATTACTTTAACGGCAGGAGAAATAGATTCTCAAATATAATTAGCAAATTGATTTTATTTTAGCAAATTGACATTAGCAGTTATAATGGAATATTCAGTCTATCTAAGAATAATTCATTCAAATTCGAAAAAAATATTTTATAAATATAGTCTTTCATATTACCATAAATTCCATTTCTGTTTTCAATAAACTACATTGACTGTCATTATAATCAATGCTTCCCTCAAAGAAAGCAGAAAGACAAGGTAAAGTAAGAAGCAAATCCGTATTGTATTTCATTATCCGCAGCTCTCGGCTCAATTTTTAACCGCTAGTTTTTTATTACTTTGACCGTAAAACATAAAAATAGCCGATGCGTACATACACACGTACACAGCGGCTACTCCTTCTGTCCCTTCCCCGACTTTTATACGCGCGGACGTCCCGACAGCCATTTAACAAGTCTCATCCTCTCCCCCGACGACGCCAGAGAAAGAGAGAGAGAGAGACAGAAGGAGAGAATAGAGGTTCCGGATTAATAATATTTGCTCGCGGCGGCGGCGGCATCGATTCCTGGAATCCGGAAATGAGTTTTGAGTGCCCGACGTACACGTCCCGCGGCGACTATTTTGTTTCGATCGATTCTCTCTCCTTTACTTCGCCGCGCTGTCAATTTTTCTTTTTACGGCTCCCTCTCGGTTACGTCCCGGCGTACGCGGGGCCCTTTGTCCGCGCGCTCGAGGTGCGACGACGGCATCGATTTGTAGGGAATCGGCTTGAATCTGGGTGACTGCTCTCTCGTTTTTTTTTTTCAGAGGTGAGGGATTTCCATGTGGGATTCGGGGATTCTCGAGAGCGGATAGGCTGGTGCTAATATAATAATGGTGTCGTTTTTAAAAGCGAGGATGGATTTTTAACGAAGCAGATTTTTTGCTGATGTGATTGAAACGTAGGATTTGAAATTCGATAAGAAAGGTAAAAGAATTATTTATTCTTATTATTTACTTGTACATTTTTGTAAAGCTATATCGTCGTTTACTTCAAATCGTATTATAATTTTTCACAGTTCTATACATATCTATCATTTTTTACTGCTTTAACGCTGATTTTGTAGTCTAAATTTAAAAAAAAATCTCAAAAAAGATCTGAAGCATTTTTTTAAAATTCATTCGACACTCGTTCAAAGAATAATCAATCTTTTTCGCAAAGCGATTCTCCCGTGTACCGACTCCGAACACGACATTTCCCCTCTGCATCTACGCACTCGCACACCCCGAGTATGCAAATTCGCATCAACTTACAGGCGACAGAGCCCGCAGCTCCACATTCCGATCGTCAACGCGTGAAATTTCTCGGGCTCGGCGCCTCCCCTCCCTTATCGTCCTCCTCTCTCTCTCTCTCTCTCTCTCTCTCTTCGGCATCGGTCGCTTCGATCTCGAATTAAAACTTCCCCGAGTAAATTTAAGTTCGAGGCTCGCGCTTAAAGCGCAGGAGGCCTAAAGGCGAGAGCCATCCCCATTCGCATATACATGCACTCCCTTTGGATTACCGAGAGCGCGCCGCGAGGGTGCTCGGGGGCTCACGACGTGGTAGATAAGATAAGGGTGAGAAATCGCGCTGTTCCTGAATGCGGTAACATTAGAGCTCGCCCGCTTTGAGCTTCCTGAAGCCTCCTCCGCCCTCTCTATTTCCTTCTGCCTGCCTCGGAGAGACCCGCCGGTGTCTCTTGGATCACGCAGACGGCGAGTTTTCGCCAAATTTTTATTGCTTTTTTGACGGTCGACACTTTTCGGCGGGGGCATTAGGAGCTCTCAGGTGGCCGCGGTTATTTCTGCCGGTGGGACGTTTGAGGGATTAATCCGCGATTCTATATTTGATTTAACTGTTTCAATTTACATTTAATTCAACCAATTGGAATATATTTAAATGGGAAGATATTTTCATTTAATAAATAATTGGCTTTAAAAACTAATTATTTCAGTTTTTTAAATATTATTTTATAATCCGTGATATTGAAACGGAAAATCGTTAATACTTTTTTGTTGTATAATACCTGAGCTTAAAATCGTATATTAAAAATTTTCTCTTTTTTTAAATAATCCTGCTTAAAAAACAAATGTTTCCGTTTCAATTAAAGCCGTAAAGAACATTTTAATAATATTTACGTAGTAAAAAAAGCGAAAAATGCAAAGTTCTTAATCTTCGAATATTCATTGCCATTAAGCCAACAGCAACCTCGGTCGAACTTACCAAAAGTAGACACTGACCGAGTTCGGCAAGACAAAGTGTACGCAAGGTTTAGGCGTCGGTTTTTGCCGCGTGCAGAATTATGTCGCTCCGAAGCTCTCGGCCATTATGCTAAAGAGCTCGCGGCCCGCTCGCATTAGGGCCGAAGACGTCATTCCTTTTTGTCCGAATTCATACGTTTCTTCCTCCCCGCTCCACCTGGTCGAAATAATAAAGCGAGAAAAAGGAAGGAGCTGAAAGCCGAGATAATCCGCAGCCCTTTGGGCATTCGCCTTTGTGTTTAAGAGAGAATACATTCGTACCCTTTGCGTTACTCTCTTTCCCCGCCGCGCCAAGCTGAAAGGTTCGCGAAATCGCGTTAAGTTTATGCCGCGGCGCGGAGTAAAAACGTCTTATCTGCGGCCAAATATTTTTTCAAAAACACTCTCGCTCGGTCGGGCAGTTAAAATTTATGGTAATACCCGCCGAGATCAATCAAGTAATGAAATAAAATCTTGTTCAAGCCTTTTGCGAAAACGCGTTTTTATCTTATGATGACGAAACTAAATTCTCCCTAAAGCGTTCGGTCTTAAGACTCTGCCGAAAGGAAAGCAAAACAGTTTCGCGATAACAATTCAAAGAAAACTTTCTCCATTATTATCAACCAACAAAATCTCTCCCACGTAACGCAACGAAAGTTTAATTCAGAAATTATGCAAAATTCCGGGGCGAAATAAAGGCAAATTTTCTCCAAAACTTTCGGCGAAGCTCGAAGAAAAAAACAAAAAAAAAGCTCCCGCTTGAATTCAAATTGTTTACCTTTATATCCGCCACTTTTCTCGTGCCCTCGTATATTTTTTGCGCGCCAGGCGTTAAAACGGCTTATCCGGAGCTAAACTCCGACGAGGCGCCGTCCTCTCCACTGGATAACCTATATATTCGGACGAAAGAGCGAGAGAGACGATGTAACGGCAGATTAACGCCGGATGGCTGAGCGAACTCCTCATATATTCGTCTCAAGCCTGCTTGCGTGTGGCTGTGTGTACGCGCGACCATCGATCAAACGAACGCCGACGCCGCCGCCGCGCG
>JAWWEM010014976.1:0-20206 GCA_035582935.1 Ormyrus thymus | reverse complement strand
GTATGTACGCTAGTTAGGTGTGCAGTACTCCTCCTTCTCCTGTCCCGGTCGTCCCTCTCTCTCTCTCTCTCTCTCTCCCTTTCGTGTCTGGCGAAACGACGCATAAATGCACGCGCGCTTTAATTATTATTTATAGTTTTCGATTGTTGGGAGTGCATGTATGCGCGCGTCCGGGGCTGGGAGGCGCGCAACGAGGCGTTGCCAACGAGGCATCTGATTTGAATTTCCGCGTTCGCGCGTCCAGGAGAGAACGTAAACTGATCCCCGAGACCGCCTTGAAACTCCGAGCTAAACGTAACGAGCGCATCGCGCAAAAAGGAACCCGCGCGCCTTGATGAAATTTCGCTGTAATTAGCGAATATGTGCACGGGCGCTGTTATCCGATAAGACATGCCGAGCAATCGCCTTTTCAGACTCAAAAAAGGCTCCAGATAAGATATTGAATTTCATTCCCTTGAAGTATATTAATTAATGTCACCGGCGACATTGAGTTCCTGGAAAATGTCCTTGAATATCGATTCAATTGATAAATTTCGTTTTCCCCGTAATTCCGCGTGATTTATTGAACAATTTATCGTTCGCAATTTCCACGAGGGAAAAGGGGTCGAGGAGGAGGCGATGTTGTCATTAGCATAAAGCTCGATTTAAACAGCCGGCGCGCTTTGAAAAATCGACGCGCTCGCGCACTCCAAGTAAGAGGAGAAACAAAAGCCTTGGAAAAAATAACCTTAGCAACAGGTTCTCCATTCATTGCTCGGGCCGCGAGAGCTCGTTACACATTTCAATGTCGCCGAGCGTCATTTCTTTCCGTGGCGCATATAACGACCTTATCGAGTGGCTCGGCGCAGATCGACCGTTTAATAGCCGCGGCACTTATCTCGAGCTGCGCGCGAAATGCTGCTTCCCGAGACGGAGCTGGGAATGTCATCCGAGCAGCAGCTTTTGCTTTTCGTCCATCTTTTTTACTTATTCGGTTGGGGATGCGCCGCCTTCTCTTGATCGGCAATCGCAGATAGAGGCGGAAGCTACTTGGAATTGCGCGAGATAACGAAGCTTATAAATAAAATTCATTCCAGGTATTAATGGAAGCGCTGATGGGCGAAGGTGCACTGAACGGGAACGAGAATCAAGATTCTGATTCGGGTAGCTCCATCTGTCGGATTTCCTGCGGAGTAGAGGACGGCTTAAGAGATCCTTGTCACTATGCTACGAAGTAAGATTATTACTTTTAGATTTAATTACAAGCAATGTTACAAACTGAAAATTTCAACTTGCTCGTAAACGCTTTAACTACAACTATCTCTGCAACAAATTAAAATTGTCACCAACAGATTGTATCATAAAATATTCGCCTGATTAGAAATCGAATTAGAAAACGAATTCCTCGTCATAATAACGAAACGGCGATACTTCGCGAATATTACAAAAATTAATCCCAGCAATGCGGAGACAAGAATTTCCCGCGGAAACTTTGCTTAAAGAAAATTAAATAAAGTTACAAAGAGACTTTGTGAAAAGCCAGCAGACGCTTGCTCAAAACTTTGGACAAACGTAAGAAAATAAGGGAGGCAAATCTTTAAGAGCTTATATACACATAATTTTGTAATTGTCTTTGTAATTCAAGTAGTAAAGTTAGTTTTACTTTAAAATCCTATCCCAAAAGGTCGAAGGCGGAGGCAAAGGAGATAACAAAACCTGTCTTCAATTGTTAAAAACTTCTCGAACTAAGTCTAATTTCAATATCAAAGTTAAATGAGGATTTAAGACTCTTGCTAAGATATTCTTATTAAAATATAAACACCCCGCCACCCGCAGGCAATAAAACTAAACGTAAACCAGCTCTACGAGCCTGGATATAAACAATGCTGCTAAAGTCTGCCATTAGCATTCATTAGCTGAATATTAATCAACTAATTCAGCGTGCCGTTTCGGAAGAACTTTTGAATCGAATGAAAAATTGAATTACCGCGACGCGCGAACGATCGATAAAGCAGCATTAAGTAAACTAAAAGTTATTATAGGAGAGCCGTAAAGGATATTCTTCTAGTATATACGCGCATTTTTTATCCCCTCGTATTCAACTGTACTATCGCCCGCAAAGCGGCTGCAATAAAACTCGAGGACTGTCCTGTACCAGCGTCCCTCCTCGCAGACTACTGAATTCCAGGATAGCTCGATATTTATCATCCGGCGAGATTAAATTTTAGCGCCAGACTCTAATGATACTTTACTGACGCCTCCAATTCTCATCGCCGGCGGCCGTAATCGTAAAGAAGCCAACGCACCGGAACCGTCTCGATTTCTATCTGCCCCGGCGCTTTTTCCCGTCTGCGGTCGCGGCCCGCTCGTTGTGCGTGACTGCCGGGGCGATACACCTCGTCGATAATCGCTGCTGGAAAGCAATTGATCGCGCGAAATTCCAGCGACGCGCCCGAGTTTTTCTGCGTCTGGATGTCGAATTCCCCGGCCGAGCTCGAGCGCCAGGTGCCGTTACCCCGGCGCTGCTCTCAGCGATTCGCGCGAGTCGAGAGGCCCCTCGGCCGCGAGGTGGGGAGGAATGCAGATCTAAATTCGAGGCTTTTGCGCTGCGGGAAAGTAACACTTTTTTCCCGGGAAAAATTTACTCTTTCGCATTTCGCGCGTCGACAAATGTTATTTTTTACGAAGCGGCTTCCACGGCATTATTATAATCTAAAGTTGATGCACTAGCGTTTATCCTATTATGGCGCGATCAATATATACTGCCATAATTTATTTATAGATGGTATTATCTTAATTATCATACGATTAATACAATATAACGCTGCAAACTTGATTTCCGCATCTCATAAATAACGATAGATTCATATTCTCTGTTTATTATAGTATATAATAAACAGCGATATTATGCGTAGACGGCATAATTAGCTAAATCTAGCCAACGAGTGGCCGCTGCGCATAAAACGCGCGTAAGCGCAAACGGAAGTAATAATTTTCGTATTTGTTATGTCCCTTCCACAATCTCATTAGTGAAAGTTAAATTTAATTTTCTTCTTTTATCTTCGCCTGCCGCGCATTTCAATAGGTAAAAAGACAGAGTCGCAGGATGTAAGCAAATGGATTAAGGAAATTGTAATTTGATTTTTATTGCGGAAATGGCGTATAAAGTTGCATATAGTTTGATGTTGCCCGCTCGACGTAACTCTTGATATTTATGCATGCTTGTGATGGGCATGTTTTATACCTTCGCCGTAAGATGAAATTGTTATGATCCCTATTTTACTGCAGCGATATCAAATACTACGAGGCGCTCTCGCGCAGCTCAGACGTTAAAGTTGACAAAGAGTCGGATAATTTAATTAACGAGCTAAAATAAATTGGGACAATAAAACAAATCGACCAACGAGCGCCGTCCGAAAAAATCCAAAATTCCCCACCACTTTTAGACGCTCTCTGGCAGGTACGGCGTCCGATCGACTAGCCGCATTCTTCCGACACGCTTCAAAGGCGAGAGTCATCCTCAGCCGGTGACAGCCGGCAACCTTGACACCTATTTTTCAACGGCTAGCGGCCGCGGCGAGAGCGACCCTTCTTGCTGCTCGAGGCGTTCCGCGCGTTTTTGCGAGTCAAAACAAAAGGTGGACCGAGCGTAAAATAAAGCGAGAGGAAGAGGAGCGCGTGCCAGTCATCGCCGCGCCGCGGAGAAGGGTGCAAGGGCGGCCCGCCTTTTTGATTGGCCTGGCGAAGAAGTGCGGCTTTTGCGGCGTGCATTATGAAAATTAATTGCTGTATTATACCAATGCATTGTCCATGGCCCCGCGGGTTTTTCTTTTTTTTTTTCCTTTTTCGGCCTCTGCTCTCGTAATGGATATTTTTTATTCGCTTCTTGGTGCACTCGCTATTTTGCAGTCATTAGTACGGGTTAAAATAATTGCACATTACTTAGACCTCATTATTAATGCATGCTTCATAAAGGCTTGGACCAGCTAATAGTTACATACGGATAAAATGTGCATTTAAAAACAGTCGCCGACGAATCAGTCATTTTTCATCGTCAGACTCAAGCTTACAATTTACAGCAGCATTGACGAGGATCATCTGCGAACTAGTAATCTTCAATAAACTTATTTTGACGACCCTCCTCCCCGGCAGGTAAAAAAAAATCTGCCCTCCTATCTTAATCAAGTACGAGAGCTATCAATTGAACGAGGCGTAATCAACAAGCGGCCTATACAAACACGCCGGTCGGCGCATTAGTTATATGCGAATGCGCATTTTCTCGGCCGCAGCCATTAATTCGTTGGCAGCTCCGAGAATTCGCTGAAACTCCCTCGTACCTCTCCGTTCGAAAAGCGCGCGCCGTCTTACGCGCGGCGTGTAATTATCGAATACCTGCCTGGCTCGCCTCGCGTCATCCGCCGAGCGCGAGCTCGTGCCCGTCGGCGTCTCCTAGTCTTTCTCGTCGCTGCAGCAGCGAGGCCGACGTCACCTGCACTGCCTGTTTAATTAATAACAGTGCAGTTTGACAGCGGCGGCACCGAGCGCGAGTGTCGCATCCATCTACGCCTCCGCTCTCGCGCTCGTTCCTGCGTTTTAAGGGCAGTGGCAGCCGGGCGTTTATACGGAGACGGCGTCGAGCGAGAGAGAGAGGCTGCAGTCTTCGGAGGTGATGCTAACCGGTATTACAAGCCTGCGTCCGACGTTGAATCGCGGGAGAGAGGGGGAGGTAGACGAAGACGCCGCAGATATACGCATTGTAATTGAACCGTTTATTGCGGGCTGGGAACTGAGTTACGTTGCTGCAACATTTTTTCCGTGGCTTTTATAAGGGAGGGCAGAGCCGATGGGAAACGGTTGGGGCTGAGTGATTCTCGGGGAGGGGTTTTTTTTAAATAAATTTATAGGTTCATTAAGTCGAGTTAGATTAAGACTTATTTGTTTTCACAAAAGGTTTGCACTGGCGATTGAAAGTTTCATCGACATTGGATAGGAAGATTACGGATTATATATTGCATATGTATAAAACTGCTCTTGACCAAGTTCACCTGAAAATAAAACCTGCACTGTATAAAGCTTTCAGGTACAAATACTTGCTGCAATCAGTTTTAGCAATTATCGTAAACTTTAATTATACTTTGTTACTATAATTACTGGCATATCCAACAAAAATCAATATATAAAACTTAAAGAAGAAATTACCTCTGTATGTATAAAAAGGTTTACAATTATATTCGTATTAAAATATCTAATAAGTATAATATGGATTTCAAATATGGACCATATTTGTCCATTTAAAGCTCATGAGAAAATTGTTTTTTCTATTATCAGAATACTTTCCAAGCATACTTCTCTTCGGTTTTGATGCGCGAATGGCTAAAAAAAAGTATGCACCAATCCATAATGAACTAAAACTCGATAAAACCGACAGCCAAAGCGATCAATTACTCTGAGCAACGGAAGACTTATCAGCGAGAACAGCGTTCCGTCACCTGTTACCGCTGCCATTATTTCAATGGACTGCAATCCTCCTTTTTTCCATCTCCCTGCTCTGGCATCTCTCTGGCGATGCTGGAGATACGCGCCACCTTCCTCCTCCGCAAGCAGTGCACAAAAGAAAACAAGCGAGACAAAGAGGTGAGATAAGTATGTACACAAGGATGATCTATAAGAACGAGTCTTGACAGTTTTCCATCGCTCGGAATATTCTCGGGACGAGTGATAACGTCAAAAGGCCATCCCTCGCTTTTACGTCCGAGCGATGGAAGCCATTGATGACCAGGAAGATGCCGAGAGCGAGATAAAAACGTCCGACTCGGAGAAATTTATTGAAAATGAACAATTTTTATGCGCGGATCCGCGGAGTCGCCTTTGTTTATAGCCAGGCTCGCTTCATTAAAGAAGACTTATAGGAGCAACTAATGAAAAAAAACAACTTTGACTAATTAAAGTAGACATTGTCGTTTTTCTAGAATTATCAACCTTGCTCAGTGCACGGAGCGTCTTTTGAATTTTTGATCCCGTCGAGCTTCGTTTGACCACGGAGATGCTTTTGTCAAATAAAATATACCGTTTCGACGCTCGCTTGCTCCACATTTAATCCTCTCAAAGTCACGCTCTTTAAGCCCACATAAACGCAAGCGTTGAAATGATTAACGAGTCTTGCATTGATGTTTTAGTCATTATTTATTTTGTAGCTTGCTTTCATAATGATTCTAGTGCTTCGTCGGACTAAACGGATGAATGGCTGGATTTTAAAAACGGCATTTGGCATTTTGTTTTTTTTTTTTGTTTTTTTTGTTATAAAATACCATTTAAATAACATTTTTTATCAAGCATGCATTTTAGCGAAATGGTGGTTCTCAGTTCTGTATCTATTATAATGATATTACATTCTACAGTAGCTATTATATGAAAAAGTTTTTAGAAATGTATCAAATTAAATTAGTTTAATGAAAAGCTATTCCGTGCATTCACTAATTGAAATTTTGAAAAATATTGCATGCTCTATACCAAAATTCCAATTAAGTTCTAATGATGTTGCTGCCCAAACAGATATATTATCGAAATGATGTTTCTGTGTAATAATAAATTTTACTCAAAATTTACTGTCCCATTTAATATCGACATCCACTTTAATTCATTTAAAGGAACTATTAAATTAGAAAATAAATATTAAATGGATATTAAAAATCGTGCTCGCTTCCGCCGACAGAAATTCGTCAAGAAGTATAAAGCCTTGCAAAAAACCGGTAATTTTCGACAGTCGCCAATAAAATTGCGTGCCGCCAAATCCGAGCAATATTTCCCTTTCAAAAATATTTTCCATGAATGCCGCGACGAAAGACAAAGCGTCAAAGAGTCTCAAAGCTCCCGCACATTTCGCATCCACTTTCCGGGCGACTCGAAAAATGCTCGTGCCCCAAGTTTTACGCAAAACTCCATGCGCCAGTGAAAAGCTCGGCTGCAGCGGAGCTCTTAATTAATATCTCACGGTAACGCCGGCATGCGCGAGCCCCGGCGGAAAAAAAAAAAAATATGCACAAATGGCTGCCGGGTGCTGCAAAGCTTCGTATTTTAATCAACGAAATGAATCGGTCCCTGCGGGCGGTACTTTTCTCGTGACGCGATCGGATACTGCTGCACCTCTTTCTTTCTCTCTGCGCGAGATCCCCCATTTTTTCCTTTTTTTTCTTTTTTTTTTTTTTCAAAAAGCGCATCCACAGTGCCCTGAGCAATCGCGACGCTACCGCCGCCACAAAGTCCGTCGCCGCGAGATGAAAAATCGAAAGCGAATCGAGCAAGGGAGAGAGCGGCTGGAAGCTCGGCGCTGTGAAGCTGCGGTTTTCTCTACAAAGAGGAGACCGCGCGTACAGCGTGAAGCCCTATTGCGTGGAAAGAGGAGCGGAGAAGAAAGAGGTACGAAAGAGACGGGGAGAGGAGACTGGCTGAAATGACTTGTATCGTGTATTCCGCGATATCGCGGCGCTTTCTTCTTTGCTTTTTATCGTACGATACGCTAAATTAATTTTTTTTTCTCTTCGTTCAAGTTCCTTTGCTGCGCGTTGGGCTGTAAATCAAGTTTATTAAATTTTTCGGTATTTTTATTCAGTACGGAATATTTGGTTGAATGTGAGGCGAGCGTGCTCTTTTATAACTAATAAAAATCAAGCTGAGACGTATGCACTCGAAAAAAATTATACGTATACGAATTGAAACGAAAAACAAATCAATTACAACTCCCCGTATGTAAAAAATTCGAATTTCTACAAAACTCGGACGAACGTAGCAAAACTCTCGTCTCGGCTACAGAAACGTTAACCTCATCCGCGCCTATTGCTCTGGCAAAAACTGAAATTGCCACTGCTGTCAAGGGCGACAAAAACTAAACGCACCGGGCAAAAAAGCGCTGGCCCTTTGAATCCGAAGGAGGCAAATAGAAGAGGGAAATAAGGTAAAGAATAAGAAAGGGCCAGCGGGAGATAAAGGGATACAAAGACAGATACAGGAGAAAAAGGTGGCGCGAGCGCGATTCGGAGTGGCATCTCCCGCGGTGAGCCTGATTGCCCAGCCATTTTGTCAGCTTATTGCCTTCGAGATCGATTTGTCATTTCGAGAGGGGAGAGAGCCACGGGCTTCATCCTTAGAAATCGACTTGATGGGACTTCATCCTTCCTCTCTGTTTCTCGCGACCTTGCCGGCACGGTCCACTGTGTGCACGCGAAAGTCCTCAAGGGGATATATATATATATATATATATATGTATGATACCGAGGCGTACATCTTCGTGGGAAACCTATAATTGATCAGAGCACTGTGTTGGAGGATAAGGAAGTTGGTTTTTGTTTGCAGAAAAACTGCTCGAGCGACGTGGCCGGACCGATGACATTTCAGGATAGAACATTTTAGAAAGTAAAAATCTTATTCCGTTGAGGTGGTCGGCACTCGTTATACTGTTGATGCAGTACTGTACTATAGATTTCTTAAAAGAAATCTAAACAGCACAAGTGATCGAGCAAAAATTCGAGGTGCATCTAAATACAAAGAAATTTCTCCAATAATTGGAGGAATTTGGTCTTGCTTTATTTTATCTTCATATAATAGCTTTAATTAAAAGCTTCTCCGATCGATATCCCGATAAATTCAATGCAGACTAAGCACTTGATTTAAATAAAGGTGTATTTATAAAAATTCTGTTATGAAGGAAGCGCTGCCATTCTAAAACGAAAAACCATCAATCTATTGATGCCACCCCGATTCTCGATAGTCTGCGGCGCAAGACCGATAATTGAATTAAAAAAGCATCCTGCACTTCCGCTCCGCTGGAACTTCACAACGGCGGCGGACTCGCCGGCACGAAAAACCGAGAATAATGAAACGGCGCAATGGCCAAAATGCAGCTCTCGATATATAAATTTCGATCCGGCATAGAGGACGGCGAAACCCGGCTCGCGTGACGAATCCGCGTCGCCGCAAGAAAAGCCCCGCTAATGGAAGCCTCGGCAGACGGAGCGGAGTCTTCACGCGAGTCAGTCCTAATTTCCACATTATTCGAAAAAGTCGGCGGGTCTTCACGAGCCGGCGGCACAAAGGGCCCTTTTTCGGCAGCGCCCACGCGTCGAAAACTACTCGTAACTAATCAGGCAAAGTCGGCCGGCTCTCTTTTCCCTCGGTGACATTCTTCGCCGGCGGTCCCACGGCCGGCCGCAATTTCCTGCGTCCCGCGCGCGTGCCTGTGTGTGTGTGTGTGCAGTGTAAGCGCGCAGGCCAAGCGAAGGAGGGAGAAATAATCCCGGCATTCAATCCTCCAATTAGTTCGGGAAAGCTGGCCGCTCGTTCGCTCTTCGCGGTGGCCTTGCGGCGGCACTGCGCCGCTGCTCTCGTGCAGTTTCCCATTGGGAGGCTGGAGTGCACGGCTGCAGGAGAGAAACGTCGAGCGCCGATTGTTCCGAGCTGAACGATGAGGAGCGGCTCGATGCCGTCGACGGCACTCTCTCCGCTTCGGGCTTTCTGATGCAGCTGCCGCTGCCGCTGTTCTTACGCCGGATAGTTCAGCGTTCTCGGCCACTGGAGCAATTAGTCAAAGATTAAATTCTGATTGGGCGATAATTGCACGCTGAGAAAAAAATTTCTTTGCGGGCAGTCGGTTAAATATTTTTTTTGATTCAAAGAAAACATTCTTTGATTCAAAGAAACTCCGTTTTAATGAGAAGAAAGTTTCTTTGAAAAAAAAATTTTATTTAAAAATAAAAAATTACTTTATAATAAAAAGGCGCTTCACTGACTTAAAGAATGTTTTCTTTGAATTAAAAAAATATTTAACCGATTGCCCGCAATGAAGCCTTCTTTGATTTAAAGAAATTTTTTCTCAGCGCAGTGGTTCTTTATTCAAAATCCGTAATCCGACCGCGTTAGCAAATAAAATGGGAAAAACAAATGCTTAAATAATCCCAGCCGTCAATACAAGGAGCACCGATAACGTATTGATCACAGCAGAAGACACCGCCTCCATCGTCTGCTCCATATCGGTGCAGGCTAAGAAGGAGCCAAGGACTATGGATTCGCGAAGCAGGTCGCGCACTGTCGGACTGCAGCACGGACGCGAGCTCGCGGCGCGGGATCGATGAATCGCCGGCCGAAGCTGCGCGAGCGCGACGACGATGATGATTAATGCGAGCGAAGCCGAGACTTCGTTCGCGACTCCGTGGATTGGGCGTTATGCGCACGTGTGGCTATCGGCGGAGGATCATCGCACGCTGGTATTTTGGTGTTTAGCGATTACTCAGCGACTGTGTACGTTCGAAAGCAGGGAAAATACAGGGAACTCGGAACATTATGCAAAGAGCAGGAAATTGTTTGATATTTGTAAATAAAGTAATAATAATTTACGTCATGTGCTTATTTCTGAATTAATCCAAGCCGTAATCCGTCGATATTACTTAATAAAATAATTATTTAATAAAATAAAACTTTAATTTACCCCCAAAGAAGATTCATAAACGAGTGTCTAACGATAAGTCTATATATAATAAACTACAGGACCGTAATAATTGTGTAAAGCAGGGAGAAGGGAAACCATTATTTTAGATATTCTAAAAGCGTTTATAATTGAGGTCACGTCTTGCAGAAAAAAAAAATAAATAAACTGTACCCTTTTATAATTAGTTTCTTAAATACAAAATTGACATGAGCGAGGCTTGATTAACTTTAAATCTGCTTCGAGTTGCTTTCGGAATTAATGTTCCTTGAATGTTTTTTTTTTTTTTCAAAAGCATCAAAGAAACTTGCCATCACTGTAAGCATAAGCTGACTTCTTCATCTTCCAACGTGCTTGGATATATATTGTGCTGAATAGCAGATGAATGCGCTCAAAAGCTCGCTCTTCACTAGACTTTTGACTTTGACTCGTATTATTTTTGAAAAAATATATTTCAAACGCAACTTTTCATGCATTGACACGGGCTTTAGTTACGCAGCGCATTAAAGACGAATTTAATCCTATATTACTTACGGTAATGCTTAAAATATTAATTAAATTCTTTGAAGAATATTTATAAGAACATTTTTAGATTACTGAATTTTTATTTTATTTTTAGAAAAGCTTCGTACAAGATACGCTGATGAATATTTTCAAAAACATTTCTCGCTTTATCGTATCCAGTCACCCTTGCCGAAAATCCCCGAAAATCCAAAAAAAAAAAGAAAAAAACCCCCCGAAAGCATAAAGCAAAAAGAAGCAAGTTTGTCAGCGGGCTTGGCAAAGAGCAAAGCTCTCCCTCCGCATCGATGCTCGCACAAAGAAAGCGCCGTCAAAAGATTCATCGCGCCCGGTCTCTGCACATACGTTCGAAAATCGCAAGCGCAGCTCTCGAAATAATTTCGATAGCTCGCGAAAATTTCGCAGCAGCAGCAGCAGCAGCGGCAAGGCAGACCGCGTACGTCACGCGCCCTCCACTCTTCAGCACGTTTCTTCTGGACGGCAGATGGGGTCAAATCGATACCTGATGTATGTGCACGCCAGCCGTGAGTCTATATATGTATATATGTATAATGTATAACGCCACATCGAAGAGCCGCGAAACGGTTGCCCGCCGAGTATTAAAGTTTCATCGCGGCTTTTAATAGTCTTATGCGCGGTAAACGGGAGGGTGGCAAGAATACGTCGGCGCAGGGGATTACAATTACGGAGTGCGAATTTCAAATTGTTCGTTTTTTATATGCATAAAGGAAAGGAATTTTCAAGCTCTTATAAAACATAAATTGCGGGATTTACGTTCCGGTATATCTTGTAGTTCGTGTAATAGGCATAGGTTGTAAATGATTGCATAGATCCATTAATAGATTTCATCAACTTGTGTATATACTGTGTGTACTCTGACGTCTGTTGGTCAAAGAACCTCGATCCTGCTGAATACAACGCAGGGGTTTCGTGCGGGTCGAACACGAGCACTTATACTTGGCTGCCAAAAATAAGAGCAAAGATGGATCTTCCTAATTATTAAATAAGCAGCGTATTACGTAGGCGGATGGGTGGATGAAGACTTGAATTCTGCTCGCTGAATCAGGAAATATTTCTAATTGAAGTTTAATTACTGCAAGATAATTTATCGTGCAGTACTAAATATAAAGTTTCCCGAAAAATTGAGCGTTTTCATAAAATTCTTAAAATTATTTATAACCGAAATTTTAATTGAAATGGTGTTTTATGATATGAATCCCCGACGGATCGGCCAGGCAGGAGCAAATCGAGAAAAACTTTTGGAAAAGCGCGATGCGGCACAAAAGGCTTTAATTAAAATCGTTCTTGAAATAAATATTGATCAATAGACGGGTGGAAGCAGCGAGTGCCGTCCTTATTATTCCCTTTCGAAACGAAGCCGATATATATATATTTTTCAGCATATATACGGCCCGATATATATAATACGCAAAATGCGCGCGAGCCCCGAAAAATGCAAGAAAGGGAGAGTCCACTCTGGCCTCCGCCGGCATTCAGCATTTTTTCCGCGGCGCGGCATTTCATAATTTCACTCTGGCCGCGGAAAGCGGAGCTTTTTATTTTCATTTTCAAACGGCGCGCGCCGTAACTCACGCTCCAGCGCGAAATGAATGGCGGGGGCGGCGGGTGGGCATCGCTGATGATAGACGTAAAAATGTAAGCTACCGCCTGAATGCATATGAATGCAAATATCCCGGAGGTACGTGATGGCTCCCGCACTTCGGGCGAGTCGGTGGCGCCGTAAAAAAGTGTATTTCCCCGCCGTCCCTCCAATCAGCGGCCGAGGCGCGAGCTGAAATTGAACAATCGCGCGACAACGGTCAAGTGGGCATTTTTATGCACAGTCCCTTTGCTCTCTAAACCAGATTGGCTGCTGTTCGCTTCGAAAAGCTATAAATAATCACCGTCCGCGAGAGATCATGTCTTCCTTCGAGGCAGGCAATGGCTTAAATCGGCACTCCCCCGCCGGAAGCTTACGTCACGAATCGCTCTCTTACCGTGACCCTGAAGCCGCCAATGAGGATCATCGAGAATAGACCTCGAGAGGCACATCGGAGAAAAGCCTAAAATTACGCCCCGGCTTACTCCTCGCGCCGAGCGCGCCTGCCGCGTAAAAATACCGCTCCGCGGGAGTTCGCGGCCGCACAAAGCACACAGGCCCGAGGAACAAAACGCTTATTTGGGAATTATAATTATAGCGCGGGCGCGGCAGCCTTCTCGAAATAAGCCCCGAAAATAATATACGCGCCAACTCGCGGGTGTATATATTTCGTGAAAGCAGCAGCTCCCCCACCCCCGACAGATCAAGTGTAGTATTATGCTCGTCTGGGAGACGCGTCGCGGCGCGCGCCGCGTATTTATCATAATAAAGCAGGCGGAGGCATCGCGACGCCGCTCCTCCCCCCTTTCGCCCTCTCGGATCCGCTCGGATCTCAATAGTTTGCGCGCAGTTTCGCCGCGCTGTTTCTCTTTCTCGCGCCGCGCGCTCACGCCCTCCGGCATATAAAATCAATTGCGAATGTAAATTAAGCCGCGCGCTCAATTGCAAAGGGGAATTAGACACTCTGGCTTTTCCGCCAGCTTTTTAAAACACTAATAAAATATTTTATCGGGGCGAGCGCCTCGCGAGCTCGCCGAGCGGAAACGCCTAGTAAGTAATTGTCGAGCGCGAAAGATTAAGTTTCATTTAGGCCGAGCAAACTCTTAAGCCCGTAATATACATTCGCGAGCAGAGGCGTCGGCTCGAGCTCCCGAATAAAGTCGCCTCCTTCTCGGAGGCTCCAAATCCACGCGTGCATCACTCGCTTATCTCGAGCCTCGAGAGATATCAGCCCGGTGAATATTCAGCGAGAGGCACGCGGGCAGAGCGCTCGGTTATACTTGCGTGCTTTTTAATTCAACTACTTGCGCGCGGCAGCTGCTCGGACCCTCCGCGCCGTTTTCGGTACGGGCGGATTCGTGCGCGAGCGAGCTTGCGGGAGACGACGTGACGAGTGGTTTAAAAGCGAGAAGGCTGCCGAGAGAGAGAGAGAGAGAGAGAGAGAGAGAGAGAGAGCAGTGCTCGTAAAAGCATGCTTTCGGCTAGGATATTTCAATATAGCATTACGCATAGAGCGCGTAAATTTTAACTTTTAGTTTCTGCTGTTTCAATGAATGGGGCAGATTTTTCGGGTAGCCTTTGAGGTTCAGGCTTTTGTGAAGTCTGATAGTTTATATAATAACTCAAGCTTTGGGTGTATAAATGAGTTGTATTTTACCTGTCTATTATACGATCATATTTTCGTACGTAAAAACTGCAAGACTGGCAAAACAAGATCCGAAAATAAACGCATGATGAAAGTGCAACTGTTACAAGCGAGCGACCCACATAGAAATCCGCTGAAACGCAATATTCCCAAAAAGTTGCGGATGAAAGCGGCTCGCCGCTGCAAACACGAGTCATTGAAACCGGAAGGCACAATAAAACACGCCCTCGAAACCGAAGTCATCCCCGGGCGACGCCTCGAACGCGCATTTGTCACGAAAAAGCGCGAAGACAAAAAGCTTCCTGGCAAATTGCTGCCCGAGCGGCGGCGGCGGCCGAGGCCTCCTACGCCGAGCTGTTTTGGAGAAGTCAACGACGCGCGGCTTTGTGCTCGAGCCAGCATCTGGAGTACCACGCCCCGAGTGGGGGGGGGGGGGGGTGGCCCTTTTCGCATTCTCTCTTTGTCACCTGTCCCCGGCTCACTTTCCGGGCGGCTCGCGCCGCGGTGTGGTCCCCGAGCGCAGGAATGCGGAGGTGTCAAGAGGAGAGCGCGTCTGTCGGGGCTGGGAAAGCAGCGGATTTTGACTACCGAACTCGTGTGGTCTGCCTTGCTGGTCTGCATTGTGCGCATGCTTTTTTCGGATATTTGATGCCTTTGGCTTTCTGCTTTCGAATTTTCAAAAGATTCTTTTAGAAAATATTGTTCCGTCTAAAAGGCTGCGAGGCGTCGCACGATTCGGAGCCGCGAAAGGAACGGAATTCCTCGAACAGTATTTATACATGCAAAAACTGTATTAAAGTACAATTAATTATTCGATGGTGCGGCAAAATTTATTTGCCCAAGTGTAGAACGAACTGAAAAAAGATCCCAGACGTGCTCATTAAACCCAAAAGTTTTCTAATTGTAACCAAACAAGCGAAGGGAAGTTTTAGATTCGCTCCTCGGGGAGCTCGGAAATGGACGCGTCTTATACTTCAACGTCGCCCGCAAACCACCGGGAACTAAAACTGCGCCGCGCAACTATATCAATATTCATCCCGCGGCGCAATGTAAACATACTGCATCGCCGGCGAGAAGCGAAAAGTGCAAACTCGGATGGCAAAAAAGCTCGCGCGATCCGTCGACTTCAAAGCGCGGCAAAGACAGATGGATAGATAGATAGATCCTGAGAAAAGTTGAAAAATTGACTCGAGTCCGGGGAGCGCGCGATGAAAGATCGCTTCCAATATTCCGGATTCGGCGCGGAGGGGGGGGGGGGAGGGAGAAGAAATTCCTTTAATTTTCCTCAGACAGCGACGGCAGGAGGAGGGCTATGAACGATCGCGCGACTTTCCAGCTGGGCGCGTTATATATATCTCGGAAGAGGCGAATATTCCGCTCGGCTCTCGTTTTTCTCAGACGTATTTGTGCCTCCCCAGCATTTCCGCGCTCCTATCATTGCCCGCCGCCGACTCGAGCTGCGTATGCAGGAATCGCGCGAGCTCCCGGAATGCCACTGGGCTGCCGTGCGCTTCGATATATACGCATATATATATATATATATACCTTGCTGGATTGCGCGTGAGACTGTCTGCGCGCGTAGCTGCCTGGGTTCCCGCGAATATTTTGAATATTCGCGCCCTTTTCGGGGCGCAAACCTTTATTTCTCTGCTTTCAGCTGAATTGGAGAGACGAGAGTTCGGCGCTTTGTACTCTTAGTAGGGAATTTGTGCTGCAGGACTCGTCGACTCACAACTTCTCGAAACTGAAAATGTGTAATTTTGGAAGTATGCAAGGATTCGTTTCTTATTTACATGTCGACAAGCGAGTTCTATAGATTTCATTAATAAATAACAAAGAAATTAACTGAGAAGCTCCCACAGCTTTATAGCTTGATTAACGTAAGATAATTACTTGCAGTAGTAATTAATCAATTCCCGGATAATATAATGCCCTACTGTGAAACGCCTTTCCATCTCTGCCACGACGTTCGGTCACTCACCTCTATTCTCTCTCTCTCTCTCTCTCGCTCTGACCCAAATATATATGCAGGCTATCGAAGTCGCCTTGTCGCCAATACACACAAATAAGAAACGAGCTCGTGCAAAGCGAGCGAGCGACCAATCCGGAATGAATAACCTCATCGACTCCCACAGTGACGAAGTAGGCTGAGAGCTGCTGCTGCAACGATTCCGATAAATCTCATTAGTAATAGCAAACGCGGAACGATCTTCTTTCCGGAAAGAAAATCAGGTCGAAGGTGGGAGTTAAATTTGAATTTCTCCGATCCTTTTCGTATTGAGAAGGGAGAGGCGACGGTAAAAGCTTGTTTAAACGCCATGTATATCGTGAATGCTCCAAAAAAACAGTGAAAGAGGAAAACTTTTATGCGCAAGTCCGCGCAGCTGCTTCTGCAGATCTTTCACCCCGAAAGCGATATTGGACCGCGCCGATCGACTGGAAAAAATGAACTCGAGCTCAAAGTATCTCTGCGCCCGTCAAGACGGGCTCTCTCTGCTTTCTCAAAAACTATTTTTCGCGATCCCGTCGCCAGCACGGCCGAGAGCACGGCACCCCCATTAAAAATAAGCAAACGGAAATCCCGACGGCAGGCCGCGTGACCCGGTCGCGGCTCGCCATTGAAAAGCAAGCGAGTGCACCTTCCCCTCGGAAATAAGAGAAAGAGGAATCGGTTGTACGGTAATACTACAAAGCCTATGCACACACGTTACATCCCACTCGACTCGTATAATTGTCGTCGCTCTCCGCTCTCTCTTTCTCGCGAGGGCAAATAGGCATGCCTCGCAATTAATTATTTACTCAGGCTTAGATGTCCCTCTCTCTCTCTCTCTCTCTCTCTCTCTCTCTCACGGTCGACTTAATTTTTCGGTTAATTTGTCCGCCGGCACAGAGGGCCTCTCCGTGTGTGCGCTGCGCCAACAAAGCGAACGAGTGCATCCTCGCCGTGTTGACGGAAGCATGGAAGCGGCCCTTCTCTCTCCCGGCGTCGATTTTACGTACGCGGCGCCCATTGTCCGCGTTATTTCGTCACGAGCGCCGCTCTTCTTGGCTCACGCTCGACTTGCGGGATGTATCGGATGCATCGCTCGTGAATCGCGGCGGTACAATGCGAGCCGGTTGTTGATGAGAGAATAGCCCCGGGGACAAGACGGGAGACTCGTTTGTCGGCGTTTGTTAGCAGAAGATAATGTGAACCCCCCACCCTTTACTCTCTCTCTCTCTCTCTCTCTCTCTCTCTCTCCCTCTCTCTCGATGTCCCCTTTCTTTTCGAGTTTTCGGGCTCGTTGCGGGAGACAGGTAATTGATGCTCTTTATAGGTAAATCTCATTGTTAGCTAAGCTAATAACGAGACTGGCCTTTTTCGAGATTCAAGTTTTTGTCTAGATAATTGGTTTAAGCCCTAATTACAATGCGTTAAGGAATTTTTAATTGAAACTTAATACTCCCATTACGCAATTTCAATGAAATTCATCGAGCTGAATCAGCGAGAACACTCCGATCGAAAGCATTTTAGTCCATAAATCAGACAGCCGACAGACTTCCCTCTGGCAGCTGGGTGCAAATAACTCTTGTCAGGTGGCAGTTATCTTAAAATTAGACTACACATTGCAAGGGCTACCCATAAAATCCCTCTCCGAATCGGTAGAAAAATACGAGCGAACGAGGCGTTCGACCCAAGTGTTTCACTCGCGAGCGAGGGGGATATATTCGAGCCCCGGGTAAACCCGGTGACCCAGTTTCGCCGAGGGCGTTTGTCTCTCCCGGTCGCGCAAAGTACATCATCATCCTTTAAAACGACTTTCCGCCGTCGATGCGAGTCGTGTACATGCTCTCGGCAAGTGGCGCAAGCTTCTCCTCCCCCGGCAAGACGAGTCTCGAGAGGCTTGTTGCATTATGCAAAACGATTTTCGCGAAACTGATTTTTCGACGGCCAGTTATTTTTTTTTTTTTTTCTCCTCTTCGAAATAACAGAAATTTTACGCGCCGCGGGAGGGGCAGCGCGAGTGGCTGAAAATCTACATGCTGGATTTTAGAGAATTTAAAAAGGCATTTTATACTCAAATTTTATGTGCGCTTTTTTCCAGGGCGGAATAATATTTTCTAGACGATAAAAGCTTTTCCTATTGAATTTTCCTTACTTGATCCTTCCGAAAAATATCTTGAAATTTCTCTTTAATTTTCGCGCCCTTTCCGCGCCCTTTCCGCGCCAGTCTCCAAGACTCCGAGTCGAATAAAGAGTTTATTGCCTCTTTTAAAAACAAAAGGAACCGTCCCGTTTGGAAGTTTCTCAGGAAGCAGGAAATTCTTGAAAGTAAACTGGCTGAAAAGCCCCATTATCAACTCGCCATCTGCGTCTCAATATTCCCGTAGTTACTTGCAATTTTTACCCACGTTTCGGAATCTTCAAAAGGCAGGAAAGGAAGGAAGCCCCCGTGTAAGTAGTAACTCGCGGGCGTAAAATTTCTGCAGCCGGCCTAACGAGACTGGAAGGATAGATAAAGCCCGCAGTGCGCAAGCCGTTCGGGTGAAGGCTGCTCAGCGCAAAGCGGCGAGCAAAAGTTCCGCGGAACTGCTAACGGATTCGGTATTTGATGGCTGATTTGATACTGAGTTTGAGGAGCTAATACGCAACTATTGTATTGCTCGAATGTGCGAGAAACTTGTGCTCGTAGAGGAATTTATTGAGCATGAAAATAATAAACTTATTTTATGCGTGCCTAATAAGTGCTTAATGTTCATTTATCAGCGTGCTCGAGTAATAAATATGTAATATAAAATTAATTTTTCGAATTAATAATCAAGGTGAATCTTTCAGTCAGTATAAAAATAAAGATAGCCTTTGTATAATATAGTGGTATGAATTATTCATTACTTGAAGAACAAATGAAATTAGAGTTTCTCGTCTAGCAGTTATCTTCTTAAAATTGAATTATATTTCGCTATTATAATTCAACTGAATAAAATATTCACTCTGAATGATTTACTCTGCAATTACCGGCTCTATTTTTAACATTTTTAGTGTAATAACACCCGATATTCGTTTAATGTAGGACTAAAAGTAATATAATATTAAATTACGTCTGAAACAATGGAATTTTTTAAAAAATGTGGAAATGCGAATAAATATGATATTTGAAAACAAAAAGTTTATAACAAGGAAATGAAGACGCTCTTCAGAGCAAAATATAACGATAATAAAGATGATCAACGAGGCGAGCAAAAAGCACTGAAAATCGCACAAAAGGTAAAATCAGTTATAGCAAGGCAAAAAGAAGCAGCCAGCTTATTCATAAGCGACCAGAGCCGCGAGACAAAGGAAAAATGCTTCGGGATAAAGAGCAGAACGAACCTGCAGCATTAGCTCGGGAAAAGCTCGGGTTTACTCGGCGCATGAAAAAAAAATAGAATTATCCCCCGAACGCAAACACGGCGACGGCGACGGCGCCTCTGAAAGGGTTGAAAATGAAATAACTCGGGGATTCGCGTCACGCGCCGAGGACTTTGCGCCACCGCACGTCGCGCGGCGTACTCCCTTTCTTTCGTCTGCGCGTCTCAAGAGAAACAGAGGGGGGCGCGGGAGGGGGACTTTCTCCCCTCATACATTGAAAGGCAGTCGAGCACGTATGTGTGACAAGCGATGATAGCTTGCTGATTTCGTGGTTGGCGCCTGCGAGGCCTGCGGGAAACGACGCGGGAGCTCGCGAACAATTTCGATAGAAATTTTGCGCGTCTGGCGACGGGTTTGGAAATTTTTTCAACTATCTTTCAAAGTCAAGGAATGCCCCTGGAATTCGAATGCGCTCTTGTGGAACGTTTCTTAGCTAAGCATTTTTTTTTTTTTTTTTTTGTGCTTTACGGCATTATAAAAGTTTAGGTGTACTCGGTTAAGCTGCGTTTTTAAAACGTACACACAGAGAGAAAAGATTATTAATATTTAATCCACCGTGGATTGAAAATACGATCAAATGAAAACTTCCTACTCTTA
>JAWWEM010014955.1:12019-22994 GCA_035582935.1 Ormyrus thymus | reverse complement strand
GAAAAGCTATACACCTCCCATTACCTTCTCCGCTGCTAATTCACCAACAATTATCGTCTAATTACACCAAACCTACAAATCGCTTGGAGCGGCAAAGCGCTCCAATCAGCTTTCATTATCCACCGAAGCGCTCCGCAAATCGACGCGCGCAATTTGAATAATCAGCCCGCCCGTCTTCCTCTTTGCTTAACGGCATCACTTTCTCCGGGCCGCGTCGCTCCGCGGAAAACGCGGCGGAGGAAGCGTCGCGCGCGCACTGCTACCGGATGGATTGTGGCGGCAATCTCGCGGGGAATCTCACCGATCGGTTCCCACACGAGTCGGCATTGTCTGCGGAGAGCCGCCCGTCTGGCGGACGCAGGTTTTGCGGAGCGGAGCTCTGGAAAAATCGCGAGAGTTTTCGAAAGTCACGCCGGGCCTTTTCAGTGCGGGATCTGTGTCTTTGGGTCGCGTGGCGGAGCTAATGTTTGCGCTGTTGTGGTTTTTAGCTGCTTTTGTTTTGGGGACTTTGAACTAATTTTTTTTTTTACTGTGTTCTTGTGTTTTTGTTTAGCCTTCTGCTTTGTTTCGTTTCAAAATCTCGAAGTTAAATACTGCTTGGGATTTCTTGCTTTTTTTTAAAATTTTGACTTACAACTGATGATTTCAATTTAAATGTTTTCTTAACGACAATATAATCGGTATTTTAGAATATACTCAGTAAATTCAAAATGTTGAGAGCCTCTAATTATATACATATAAGTATAACTCGACGTTTAAATTATGAATGAAGATGCAATTTCAAAAAAAAATTTAAAAAAGATGCTTTTTGAAGCAGCATAATAAATTTTATCGTTAAATATCAATTTAGTTATGACGTTGTTAGCTAGCAAGCTTTATAAGTATGGTAAGCAGAAAATTAATTAGTAGTCTTTTGTGACAATAGTAGTAATTAATAATCGATTCATTTGAGGATTTATCACGGCATGTCAGAGATTTACTTGTTGTAGCGAAACGTAAATTTTCTCGTTCAACTGCCAGTGAAACCTTATCATTTGTAGCAATTTATGTTCAAGTTGACAGAAGCATCTGCACAGAAATTGTACAAAAAATACGTTTTATTCACTTTAATATTTTCTGCAGAAAAGAAACGCCGAAATGAATAGCGCTTAAAAAATATCTTTTCTTAATCAAAACCAATTTTCGTGAATATTAATTGAATTAAAAAAAAAAAAACTGCACCATCCGAAAAGTATTGAAAGTAAGTTTTTTCGACAACCAAGAAGCAGCTACCGATGCCACAGCGAGCCAAAAAAGTCCAAAAAATAAAGTTAATCAATTCAAAAGGCACTACCTCCGTTCGTTCCATCGCCGGTAGAAAAAATAATCTCCTACGAGCACCATCCGAGGCCAGCCATAAATCCGTACTGAGGCTCGCTCACCTCGAACAATCAGCAATTAATAACCAGCGGCGCGCGGCAACCTATAATAACTCATTACCTCGTCGCCGATGGAGAATTTCGAAGAGAAGGCGCTCGAATCGGCTCTCCTCTCCCGGCGCCTCATCGCGCAAAACTGACCTCCTTCGCATCCGAGTATTACGAAAATACCGCCGCGGCGCGTTCGGTGACGCAAGGCGAGCGACGAGGCCTCGTAGGCGGAATATCGCGCGCATATCCGGATAAAGATCGAAATCGTCGGCGGCGCTGCATTGTCTGGGACTGCTTGAGCGATGGATCGAAGTGCGAGGCCCGTTTCCTCGCGGATTTATCAGCGCGCGAGGCGTCCGCCGAGGATGATGATGAATCGAGATTGCCGCTCGGGGGTTATATAAGCTGCGACGAGGAGCGCGGAGTGTCTTAATTACGCTCTCCGCGCCGGGAGAAAGAAATTGATTAGGATCGAGGCTTTTCGATCTGCGATGTTGTAGATGGTTTGTCATTGTCCGAGGCTTTTCGATGGCTTTTCTGGAGCTCGTGAGAATTCTTTGTTTTTTCGTTTTGAAATCGCTTCTTTGTGCCATAACTGATTTGGACTTTGATTTGTCAGACGTCTAACTCATTTGTCTGTTGGTTATTAGAACGTCGGGTACGATTGAAACTTCAGTTTTAACAATAGATAGGATGCTTTTCCTACCAAAAGAAATAGTCCTATTTTGTAATCGCTTTTGTTACATATTACAATCTTTTTTATTTGTTATTTGTTATTTGTTATTATAAATGTGTATTAAAGTGGGAATAAAAAAAATTTAATTTAAAATTTTTTAATTATAAATCATTACATAATGTTCATGAGCATGAACAGCTATTACATGATAGGTTTATCTTTAATATTCACAAAATCAATCAGTTCAAAAATGAAAAGACACCTATTACCATTTTGGCATTCAAAGCTGCAATCATTCATCCACTTGAAATACCGCAAAAGAACGTCAAGCACCAAAATTACCAAAACTCGAAAGCTCTTACCTAGGAACAGGATCAGGATTTCCCCGAGAAGAACTCGTCGCCTCGCCGATCGGAGAAGACAATTTTCCTAACCTGCACATTTTTCCTCCTCCTGCAGTCCTGCTCCGTAATCCCTTCAGGGAATCCTCCTGGAAATCGAAATTCTGAGGAGACGGAAGAATTCTCCTTCTTCTTTTTTCTTTTTTTTTTTTTTTAAGGCCTTCGAACCCACCCTGATACATACATGCATTTCCCAGCGACGTATCGGAAAGACATTAGGCGGCGAGGCGATAAAAATATTTCATTTATATGGGTGGCCGCTCTGATTTCGCGTTTAAATTCTTAATTCTTGGGGATAGATCCTACGTAAACAGGTATTTTATATCCCAGCGCCCGGCTGGAACATACATTTTTACGAGGGGCGTTTTTTTATTTTTTTTTTTTTTGCGCGACGAGCATCGCCGCATGAAGATGCGGGCTTTAGCCCTGCCTTTTTTATTTTGCGCCCTAAAGTACTTAAAAAAATGCTTTATGGGGAGTTTGGTCATCGTATCGGCTTGCGTTTTTAGAAAAAATGTTAATACGACAGCTAAAAATACTCTTTTGGATGATTGATGATGGCGGTACTTTCAAATGTACTCACTGAAATTATTTGCAAAGGAGAAGAATGATATAAATCATTCGCAAGTAGAAGATAGACACAAAGGAGCCAATTCCGAGCTAATCAACGGTGCTTTAGAAGATTATAGATGGTCAATTTTCCGCTAAAGCTTTTTTTAACGCATATGCTAGTAATGTTGGTTCTAGTTACGCAAGTAACCGCGTTCATGACGCAACCGATTCTCATGATGTACAGGCACGAAAATTGTAAATGGCTGCACCACATGATCAGAGTCGTAAAAGTCTTAGCAAGTTACATAGCAACGACTCCCTAAGTACTTTTCGATGATTTTTTAGGCTGGCTCGTAAATTTTATTTTACTTTAAATCTCTACAAGTGATAGAGAAACTTTAAAATATCCGACATTCCTGAATAACTTCGCTGAAACGCTTTACAGTTTAAAAGATATTTGATAAGAAATTGACCAAGTATTTTAATGTACCGTCATGCACCAAGATTTCTGCTTACAAGTGTTCAATTCACTCCGGAGATGCGAAGCATTTTCAGCGAAATCTCAATCCTCTATCATCCGTGTCATTCGGCTCACCTCCGCAGCTCCTTTACAACAATTAACACTCGAGCCGCGCTTTTTTCTCAAATAGCGCTTTCCTCCGGTGCCGGAGAGAAAGTCCGTTAGCAAAATCCGTGCAGTCAATCGCGCGCCATAAACAAGCCTCGCGGTTCGCCTAAACAAACGCAAGACATCGGTTCACGATGAAAAGCAGAAAGAAAAAAAGAGCCGGCGGCCTGAATCCCATTGTGACAGTTCGACCGCCTCTCCTTTCTCCTCTCATTATGACATTGTCTCGGCGCGTGTTCGCGCATGCGCGCTATAACTTCTGAAAAAAAAGTCGTCGACGGCGCCGTCATATCCGAAGGACATGAATATTCAGGATTTATTTGGACGGGAGAAAGAGGGACTCTCTCGAGCGCCGCGATGCGTGAAAGCGTCCTTGTCGCTTGAACTTGTCCCATTGTGAGCGACTCGCCGCCGCCGGCCGTTGCAATTATGCGCAAGTATGTGTGTCTGCGCGCGTCAGAGAGAGAGAGAGAGAGGGACAAGATATCAGCGGTGAAAAGATGCACTTGCCGAGGCGAGGATTTCCTGCAAAGGAATCGCTGACGTTAATCTATTAACGTTTGATGCTTTTTCTCCTGGGGTTTGTATGGAGAATGGCTCGTTATTGATGGGCTCCATTAATCTGCTCAATTTTTCAGTGGAATTTTCTTTGTTTTGCGGTTTACTGTCCTTAAGTGATTTAGATTCGTTTTCGATTAGTGACAACGGTAGGACAGAAGATAAATATGCCGATTTTTTAGGAAAACTTCTAAATTACCGTTAGCGCATTATTTTCGAAGTCTGGTCTCGCGTTTAAGAATTTAAACAGTGCCGATAGTAAATTTAAATTTAGCTCGAGGAAGTGATTCTTATGAAATTCGATTAATTCGCTGCACGCAAAATGCTAACCATTTCTTTGAAAATGCGGATGAACCGCACTTTCCACGTTCCGAAATTCATATTTAAGCTAAATGGATATTAATTATGCAACGGATTTCTCTCGTTACAACTCGCAAAAATTAGATTAAAACGCAATTACTTTTAATTGCATAAAAATTATCCGCTCAAAATTTACGTAAACGTTGCACAATTCCAAAGTAAAAAAAAGAAAAAATTAATAATCACCCGCATCAATATCCCATTTAATTTGATTTACAACCCCCCTTACGCGCATCGCTCGCAACGAGCCAATGCATTGGGAAACTAAGCCGAGCATCTCCTTAAAAGGCCTGCAGGCCGCAGCGCCTGAAAACTAAACCAGCCGCGGCGCTCGATAAACAATTTCCCTCTCGACAAAATCTCCTTACGCAACTCCGAGCGTCGCGCGCGTCCCGCGGCGACATAACACTTCCGCGCCCTTTGTGCGCCCGCGCAGACGTATCCCCGCAGAAAAAGTGACTCAGCCGCCGACCGCGTCTGTGTCACCGGGCGCGAGAAAGTTCGCGAGGCGGGTAGGCTACTTGGGAATCTCCGCGCTTTCTAATTGCGCTCGTAATCCCGCTGCCGGCGCTGCTTTCGCACGTACGTCGATTACGCGCGAGCGCCGCGGATACGCCGGGCCATGCGTGCACCGCAAGTGAAAAGAGTCGCTCGCTCCGGCTTTTGTGCGCGCGGAGGATACGGCGGCCCGGTAACGAGGGAGCGCTTGCGTTTCGGGCCATCGGCGGTCGTTTCTGCTTCTGTTTTCTAAGACGAGGCTCGATGTAGGGCAATGAGCGCTCGTGCGCGCTGCTCGCGGCGTTTAAAAATCCGAGTCTTGAAACGTTTTCCTTGGTTAATTTATTTTAATTTTTTTACGTTTGATTTTAAGGATTCATTAGACAAAGCAGCGTGAGAAGGTTTAATGAATAGCCGATACTCGAATTTGAACAATAACTCGTTAAAACCAGTAGCTAAAAAAGTAGCTCTTCTCACCATTGTGTTTCCTTAAAAATTAGTCGCAATTACAAGATACAGTTACAACACTAGAATAAAGTGAAGCTGAACGAGGCTGCATATCTTCTTATCAATTGTACAATTTATTTTTCCAAATAATTAAATTCAACGAGTATCTAAAACCACGAGTCTAAAACCACGAAGATACTAGAAATTGAGAAGAATTATATAAATTGAGTGTTAAAGGATAGTACGAAAAGTGTCTTGAGCAGTTTCAACTCAATTCGTGGAATTACGGTTTATTTATTCTGTGCAGTTCGACGAGATTATATAGGAAATACAGCTGTTGAATACAAGGACTATTGCGAATGATTAAACCATAATCATTCTTTTAAAGCCGTAAATAGTATTCCAAGCATGATGTAATCCTTTATATGGTAATTGAACTATGTGTTATGATGCACTCATTCGAAATTCGATACAAAGTAAGAGTCTTCCGCGATTCAGCTTCCAATGCACTCCTAAAATTACCTGTTTTCAAAACGCGCCGCACTAAAAAGTTTCGAAAGTCACTTAAAAACATTTCAAAAGAAAATCAACCGTAAATAAAAAAAAACTCCCCGCTGCCTAAATTCAGCTCGATCAGATGCTGCCCTAATCGATTAATGCCGAGCTCGATAAAACCGTCCGCACGTAAATATCTATTCCAGGCGACGGGTCCTTCCCCTTATCCGCACGCGTGCATATAAAGCGCATCGATCGAGAGAGGCAGAAAAACTGCCCCGTAAGGTCGAAAGTTTATCGAGCCAGAAACTCGTGGCGCGGAGATGTTGTTGCGTGTCGGCGGGCGATCGTTCGAATTTTTCCCCGCACTCGGAGATTGGCAATTTTTTTTTTTCCTTCTATGCGCGGTTAATTAAGGCCAAGATTCGCTCTGCGGACATAAAATTAGCCATTACCTCGGACTCGGGATCGCTTCGAGAAGTGAGTCGGCGTATTTTCAGCGGAGAGCCATCGAAGATTTTATTGTTCGCTTAAATCTCTCGATGATAGTCGGCGATTCCGCGTTTATGTGCTAAATCTAATTTATCAGTTTCGTTCGGAATAAAAATCGACTGCCGCGCCGCTGAAACGAGATTCATTCCGTTTGAAAACCGTCTGCAGTTTTAAAACGAACTTAATTATTCGAATCGTGCCGTTCGGCGATTGATAAATCAAACGATGAGAAACTGGCGAACTCTCATTAATGTAGGCTATAAACTTTTAGAAAGGTTTCAACACTTTCCACAATGATCCTTAAAATCCTTATGCAAGACATCTGATTTTGGCGCTAAGTGCGTATCAGTGGAGCAAAGTACATTTATTTATGGATCATAATTATTACAAAATCTGCAGGATTTATCGCGCTTAGCTTCTTCAAATGCGTATCATCGCTCGGACCGCAGATATTACGCAACTTTACGCCGCGTTCCGTCAAAGAATATATGCGCTCAAATTAACAGCACCTCTCCTTTTGAAGGTGCCATCCGATCGCGCATAAATATTTATCGGCAGTATAAATAGGCGACTGGGGTCTTGTAACGGTGCGTGCATAAATTTTGAGGGTTGTTAATTGCAAGTGATAGATTACGGGAAGCATCAAACGAATCATTTCCATTCGTAATAAAGTTGCCCTTTCAGAAGCGCGACGGAGTTACATAAAGCGAGGTGGGATCTTGATTGCACATTTTAGACGATGTTCTGCATGGAATTTGTCGAAAGAGAGATCGGTCGCGGGGAAGTATTGGAAAAACAAGATTAAACCGGCGGCCAGAAAAATGTAAATACATCAAGCTTTCAAGAAGCGTATAAATTTTATATGGTTTGTGCAACGTTTCGACGAATGCTGCCGTGGATAGGGATTTTAATGCATGCATTTTTAATGCTACATTGAAATGGAACAGAATGTTAAATATATTTGGATTTGCATGAAAATTCGATGTGTCGCGGTACTTTTAATTTCGAATTGGAGGTTCGATATTTAAATTTCAAATTCGGGGGTGCGATGCAAAGAGAGAAATACAAGCAACGATGTTTTATATTTTGATCCGCGATATTTTGCCATTTTGATAAAGAAAATACAGCTTCCCAGTTCCCGGCTAAGCGCAGGTATTACTTTTGATAGTTTTTACGTAACCTGCATAATGTACACTAAAATCAGAAAATCTTTCTGGAATAAGTTTATTTTCCTTTGTCAAATATTCCTTATCCTCGACATGCTTATTATATAATTCCTTTTTCGTCTGCACGAACAAAAACTAGTGAGAAAGAATTACACTTACAATAATTTACAGAGTTTTAAAACAATTTAATCGAAATGTGCGTTCCATAAAATCTTATATCTGTTACTCCTTCTTACTTTTCCGGTTATAAAAGACATTTACCTCTACTTGCAGCGTTTGCTTTAAAACTCTGAAGTAAGCAAAAAATTTTCCCACAATAAAAGCAAAGCGCTCCTCTAAAAATTGAGACATAAAATCAGAAAAGTGTTTTGAAACTCAAAGTCACGTCCCCGCGCACCTTCATTACCGGTCACTCCAGACCGATTCCAAAACCGACCGAAAACACTGATTTCCGCGAGCCCTCGTTTCCCAATGGCGATGATTTACAACCCCTCGGTTCTCTCGCAAAATCGATCAAAAGAAACGACTCTCCCGCCGGCGCTCCAGAGAAATCCTGAAGCGCTCTTAAACTTTCTTGGGTTTCCTTTGTAAACTCAGGCAGTTATTGCCTCCGGGTGTAAACGCAGCGTGGTGCGGCAGTCGTCGCGTCGATGCGTCTTTTTCAAGGTCGTTGCACTCGGTCCCTCGCTCGGGAGATAAATGCGTGCCATTCGGCCACGGCGGCCGCCAAAGAGAAAGTGTCAAGGCGAAGTGCGCTGCGAGGTGCTCGTCTTCGGCTGCTCGGCGCAACCTTTGTGGAAGGTCGTTTTCGATGTCGCCTCCTGTTACTTTTTTGGAAATTAAGGCATTCTCAGGACGTGCGCGTTGCACTAATTTAAGAGATTCTGCGAAGTAACGCTTTTATTTTGTAAAAATTTTGTTTTGTTTAGGTTTCTTTTTTGGAATGTGTACCAAGAGAAATCTTTTTATAAAAAGTTTTGAGAAAGAATCAAAGAAAAAAGTAGTTTGCAGAGGTTCGTGATACGAAATTCTCGAAATCTATTCTTAAGATATAGATTTTAAATCTATTGTGCATTTAGTTTAGATACAATCTTTTAAAGTGTGACAACTCTCTAAATTCCTTTAAGTAAAATTTTACACCGATTAATATCAATTCGGTAAAAGTAAACGGCTCATTTGTTAAAAGAAATTCTTTTATGTAGAAAGATGTAAATGTATGTCACGAGTAAATAAGCATAGAAAAGGAAACAAATAGTTTTTAAACAAGCCTTTATCAAATAATTGTATTTTAATTACGAATTAAATTATTTGTATTAACAAAAATCGTAAATAACTATACCTGTTATTTACGAAAAATATTCGAGTTATTCCTGTTAAAGTAAAAGAGCACTTGTTCTTCTCGCTTGAAAGATCTTTCAAAAGGTCTCGAGTATTTATAACTACGAAAAAACGTTTTTACCTCGCAGCTCTTTATTTTGGTCATCTGCTGGCCTCCTCTGCACCTCACCATTCGTGATTAATCCATACCATTTGAATGGAAAGACCTTTTCGCGTCTTCGGCAAGTATATAAATTCATCGAAATAAATGCATTTAAAGCGGAATTAATTTGAATCAGCGTCGACGATATTGCATTGATATTCGAACTAATTAAAAAATGTAGACATGAATTTTCAATATCTTATAAAAAACTAAACTTGCTTCATAGTACTTGTACTAAAAAAATTAGTTTAAGAAGAAGCTGGGCGTGAAAGTTACTGAATCACATTTGTCACATTTGACACTAAGCACGCCATTAAATAAATAATTATAGTATTAGCGGCTTCGTGAATTATTATATAGTAGTAATTACTTATTAACCAACGTAGCCACTAATCGCCACCATTCCCAATAAACGCACAACACCTAATAAACGTCCCCCCACCCGGAAAGTCATTAGCGTGAATTTTCCCAGCGACTCCCAGCCCGCTCTATCCTCGTACCGCGTCGCACAAAATCACCGCCGCGACCCAGCAATAATCAGCGCCAAAGCAGCCTCTGCACCTCCCGCATTCCTCGTCCACTTTCACCGAAACGCGTTCCCCAAACGCATAAATCTCAGCGCGGCGAGCTCAGCGACGACGACCCACATCGGTAGCCTAAATTTCCGTCCGAAAAGGAGTCGTTTGAAAACGATTAGATCGCCGCGTGGGCACGCGGCGCGGTCCCGCGCGCGCGCTGGACCACTTTCCCGCCGTCGGCGGAAGCGCACGCGCGTATTCGCCCGCGGGGGCCCGACCGACCCAGATGACTGTATCGGCGCGGCCCGAATGTAAGATGCTGGTGACGGTTCACCTTTCTTCGGCGACGAAATTCGAGACGACGACGGGGCAGCCGAGTGAAAGTTTTACGAGATGTCGCGAGGAAGTTTCAGGACTGCTTTGGATCGGATGAGGAAGGTTCTTGGCGGCAGGATAATGTTGGACTGGCATCTTTTTTTCGGGGTTTGCAATCACTTTCTTCGCTGTTCGGCAGAAATATTTTCATTGCCTTCGAGCCGCTAGAGTTTTTTAAAGGGATAGTTTGATGAATATTAAGCGGTGTAGAAATTTGTCACTGTTCATAATAATTGCGTATTTAAAGAATTCAACCATTCATCTTGTTTTGCGTCAATTAATATATATTTGTTAAATTAGTATATAAATAAAAACATTAAATATTTATAAAATATATTTATAGAAAGAAAAACTATATATTAAGACATAAATATTCCATTTATTTAAAATATAGTTTCCTATGTATAATTTATGTCAGACTGCTGAAAAATACCATTAACGGAAAAACCAGGCCAGGATTAATTTACAGTCTTAATTAATTCGTTAACCCGCAAATTTTCTCTTGTATTTCCACGTAGCTTTTAGAAGAAATTCGCGGCAGAACCGGAAGCAACTCAGCTAAGCCTCAGGCGAGCGACAAGTGTGAGAAAGGAGCGGCAGCTTCTTACGCTCCGAATTAACCTAATAATTATGTGGCAGCTCGAGATATGATCTTAAGATAGTTCACGAGTAATTGTCGGGATAGCTATCAGAACTGTCAGGCAGAAGTAAAGGCAGACCGAACTGTCAAATGAATATTTACAATCGAATTTATCAGCCGGTCGATTTTTGCTTATTTAAAGACACTAGCGCATTTTCTGCAATGATTGTGCGTCCCAAAAGACGGTGATTAATCACTGGACTGAGAAATGTGTGGGACTGGAGAAACTAAAAGTGTATTAAATTACTTAATGTTTATCTTAGTCAGATTATCCTCTGCC
>JAWWEM010014904.1:0-23041 GCA_035582935.1 Ormyrus thymus | reverse complement strand
CAATGGCAGTACTAATCTTCGAATTAATGGAAAAATACCTTAAATTTTCATTAATAGACTGCATCTTAAAATCATTTTAAAATTTTATCTTAAATATTCCTTAGATTTCAAAACTTTTTTAACAGTGTATTTCAGTATGTCCAAGCGTTACTATAAAATATACTAATTTTTATTACATGATATATTAAATTTTCTTATGACATTTTTCTCAGCATAGTTGAAACCCAACAAAAAATCCTACACAGTATACCTAAAAGGCGGGGGGGGGGGGGGGGACATTAATATGCACTTGTATCTCTTTCTCTGTATGAAGAGAAAAGAAGAGAGAGAAAGAAGAGGTAGAAAGGAAGTGTTTTTATGAATTGCAGCGGATTGTGGAGAACGAGTTTCTCGCTCTGGGCTCTTTGAAAATTCGCCTTTTTCGTTTTCTGGAAATCTTGGCGCTTTTTGAGAAAATGCAGAAATTTAATTAAGCCGGGACCCGCAAGAAATAGTGTATCGCATACAATAGAGGCAAATTATTTCTTGAATAAACAATCGCGCTCGTAACGAATACGCCGAGGAAGAGATTCATTCTTAAAAGGCAGCGCGCGCCGAAGGGAGCAACATTATTGACTTTCCATTATGAATTTATATTGCAAAAAATAGAAGGCGCTAGTCGGCCGTTACTCTTCTTTAATAAGTGTACACTTTGTCCCCGTTCTGAAAAGCGAGTTTATCGCGGCAGCTAAGAAAATTTTCTTCCCGGTATTTCTGATCACGTAAAACATACTTTGCATAACTCGGACGCGCTTTCCCAGCCCGGCAGTATATAATCTTGCACTGAAAAGTCAACAAGATTGGTTTAATGGAAAACATCTTGCCTCGTCCTCGTTGCCGGGCGACAAGACTCCTTTGCTCTATATTAGCTGGCGATAAATTTAATTGAAGCTGCAAATAGTTTATATAAGATTTTCAGAATCGATAATGCAGTGTTTATATTGCAGTCACGCGTTCGCCTGATGAAGCGGAAAATTAATATTCGATATTTCGAAAAACTGCATCTCCGATACTAAAATTTATTGATATTATTTGTTTATATTTTACTGGTCCCATTTAATTTTATCTTACGCCTTCTTTTTTATACACTTTTCATCGACTGAGACTATACATTTAAAATTTCGATCCTCTAATTCAAATAAAAGTCGCAATTACTTCCACTCCCGATTACACGAGCCCACTCAAGGCTGCGCTGCCTCAAGACTCGCTCTCTCTCTCCGAAAATACGGCTTTCCAACGCGCAGCCGGGTAACTCAGCACCATCTGTTTTTTGTAGCTCTGCAATTGAATATCCTCAATAAGACTCCCTTCGAACAAAGGCCGAATCGATATCGGCGCGCCAACTGCTCCTTTCCGCGTTCCGCCGAACCGCACACACCGCATTCCCACCGAATATAACAAAAAAAAAAGAGAGCGCAAAGCGAAGGGAAAAAATCCGAGGAGAAAGTAAAAAGCAGGGGCGGCGGCTCTCGCTTGCTTTTAATGTCAATCATTATCGGCGCCGCTTTTACCCGCATTATTCATTAAGCGATCATTCGCCAGCCGCTGATTTCGTTCGGGATTGGCTGTGTGCTTTATATATATATCGGGTTTCAATCAAACTTTATTTTCGGAACTGCATTAAATTATCGGTCGGATGAGGTTTTTCTCCGCGAGTGCACTGTTTCGCCGAGTAAATAAATGAAAGCGCCGAATTTAAAATAGATACCGATTCGAGAGCGAACTGCATTCGTTAAAGCGCCCGATGCATTTTTACGGACTCGGTTAACTTTTCTCGAGGCGCCATATTTTATATTACAACATATTTCCGAGCCGAGAAACAAGCGATTCCCCATTTGAAATTCTGATTACTTGCACTTCTGGATTACTTGTATTTTAGGTTACGAAGGAATGTCGCGTGTGAAATTTACATAAATCTATGCAGGATACACGAAAAAGGTCGCGTAAAACAGCAGCTGCATGAAATATGGCCGAGCTCCTTTTTTTTTTTTGAAGAAGTAGCTTGTGTGCAAAATCTAACTCGATGAAATCATTTTTTCTTTTCGCATCCTTACGCAGAGGAAACTTCCCACGACGTAACAGTCTATCGATCAAAATTTGTCCAACACTTCCCTTGCACTGAAATCGGGGCAATCCTCCCGTACAACAACCCAGACAAAATTATTGGAAAAAATACGCTTTACTTTTCTAAAAATAATAACCTTTTTACTCGATCCCCCTGGTCGAATACTCACACTTTGTGCCCTACAGTAGCCGACGACATTAGCTTCATTTTTGAAGGTTGGCTCGTCTTTTGAATCGCCTGTCCCCGCTATTTTGAGGTTACGTACAACTCTAACCATATCGCGCCCCCTTCCATTATATTCGGCACAAAGCCATTCTTTTTAAAATTCCACTGACCCAGAAACGCTATTCCGCTTCTTTCTTCGGCAACCCCATAAAGCAGTGCCCCTACCGAGAGGACCGTACAGATTTTACGGATTCACACAAAAGTCTTCCTTGCTTTAAAGAATGTACCCGACGTCGGAGCAATATTGCTACGCTATATAAAAGTGTCCATTTCTTTATTGCTTCATTATTTATGGCCGGTGAAATACTGCAGGTGATTGCCTGCTCTGTGTATCATAAGCTATTGCACCAGTCGATAAGTCGATGATTGATCGCAGGGGGTAATAAAGCCTTCGAAAAAATTACAAGTCGATCCCGCCAAGACGGAAAGCCCGCGCTAATTATCGCGCGACGATTGATCACCGCCTAATTATACATCAATCTGGAGACAGCCGAACGCCGAGCGTCGCTGTTGAACTTCCGTCAGAACTCGGGGAGCCTTAATCGACAGCCCGTAAAATTGGCTGGATCGTCGTCGCGCGGCGGGCGCGCGAGGCATTTTTCAAAGGCCGAGCGTCGACGCAGCCGAGGAGCGGATATTCCATTAAAATTTCCAATCGCACCTCGCGACGTCCGTAATCGTAAAAATTAATCTCGCATAAGCGCGGGCGATAAAGTAGAGCCGACGGTTTCATTAATAACCCCGGGCGCGTGGAGCGCCCCGGCTGGCCACGTAGAGCGTCTTATTTACCAAGGCGGAAAAATGCGGAGGGATGGCCGGGCCGGCGGCGCTCGGCGCTGAATTTTTCAGAGCCGCAGCCGCCGCCGCCGCTCCGATATTCCGATGGGCCGAAATTTATGCGGCGCAGTTTCGCGCGCGAGCCACGAGCGTGCTAAACGGTTATACGGCGGCGTTAGAGCGCGCGGCTGAAAACGCGAGGCGGCACAAAGGCCGCATTGTTTGCCAGTGCTATCAAAGTCGGGCTGATTAAATTTCAGCGGCGCCTGAAATTCGACTCGATTAAAATCCATTACGCGTCCACGAAAGAAGCGAGCGGAGGATATGGAGGCGCGAGCGTATAACGACCGGCCGTCAATCTCGATAAAAGCGATTATCGAAATGCCGCTAATTCGATTTCGAGAGAGAGGGAGGGAGGCGAGGGAGGGAGACGGACGGATCCGAGCGACGGCGCTTATTAGAGGCGGGGCGACGAAGCGAATTCGAATGCCGGAGTATTGTGGACTCCGGCGGTCGTCGGCCAGAGATGCGCATACAAGATTTTACGAACGCGTCGGAGTGGCTGCGGCGGCATAATGACACGATAATGCCTCAGACGTGATCGCTGGCCTGGCGAATTGAGCAAATTGCGCAGGAGCTCGAAATGCGCCGGCGGAGCTGCCGCTTTGCTCTCAGCTTTTTCAGTTATTTATTTGCCGGAGCCGCTTAATTAAGATAAACAGTCGTTTAGCCGCATCTAATTACGCCGGCAATTAATTGCGAGCGCAACGAATATGTTTCTAACGAATGAAGCTGCGAACTTGGGCCGCTAATGAGCATAATTAATTTGTTGAAACAAGCCGAAAGCACAGCCGAGATTCCCGCAAGCGCTGCAACAATAAATTGTTAAAGCGGCGAAGGGCTGCGGGCGACTATCCGCCAAGAAATCATTGATCGAGCCAAGACAAAGCGTCGACCGGAAAAACAATCGAGCGCCGCTGCAAAGGTGACAGACCGAGCAACAATTCAATCCCGGCGAGAGTATCGCGCATCAGTCACCGCTCCTTTCTCTCCTCCCTTCCGTCGACGCGCGAGATCCTGCCTAATTCGTTCCTCGCGACTCGCTTTATCCGTTTCCTCTCTCTCTCTCTCTCTCCCCGTCCCTCCGCGCCGTCGTCCATCCCCCAGAAACGAGCTGCGCAGCTTTCTCTCTCTCTCTCTCTCTGGAAAGCGATCGGCCGCGACGATAAATTCGTCTCGCCGGGATTCCACCCCCTCCCGGCTTTGTCCGCGTGCATTATGGTCCTTTGAGCGTCCTCGCGTCCGTCCCCGAGAATCGCTCGGCTTTCCCGACAGAACGGCCGAGATGCTTATCGGGCCTCGCTTCTTTTTTTTTTTTTTCTTTTTTTTTGTTCGGCTGCACGCTGTTTCACGGAAATTGGGAAGCCCGATAGCGGACCGGAGCCGCGCTTTTTTGCCGCGCGCGTTTTTCCTCCTCTTCGAGCTTTGCTCTTTATTTGTATTGGCGAGGCCGGCCATAGAGATAAGGCGCTCGACGGGGCCTCGTAAAACTATTAGATATGAAGAATCTATTTGGGGGGAGCGGCGCCGCTAGATCGGACGCGGACTGGATCAGTTTAGAGCAGCTTGCGTTTAATGAAAAAGCAGAGTTACGCTGATAGGAAATGTAAATTGGATCGATTGCGCTAGATTCGGGAGATAATGCTTTCGTTTCGGCAAAATGAAATTCTATATTTTATGCGAAGCTCGCTCCTATTTGCGCCGGTGGCAAATGCGCTCGCCGACCTTTCGAAATTAGTTCGAGCGAATTTCGCTTCGAAAAATTCCACTAATTTTTCGACTTACGGAGCACCGCTGCGTAAACGAGATGTTTTAAAACTGTTATTGCCATCGTGACGTAGAGCTAAAATCTAAGCGAAATAACGAATCTGATAAAAGGAAGACAAACTCTGCTTGCTCGTTTACTTTAAGCGGCGTCAGTTCTCCGAATTAAAGTGCGCGCTCAACGTCGGAAAAACAAAATCAATTTCGCAGAATCTATCGCGTCCTAATCGAACTCGCGGCTCTTTCTCCGTTCTTACGCGAAAGGACGAAACAAAGGGGGGGGGGGGAAAGCAGGCGTCGTCATCGTCGCGCAATAAAGCTGATTTATCGCTCGACAAACAAACCGCGCCGCTCGCAATAACGGCGAGCGCCGCGAGGCGCTTTGGATTTTAATCGAATAAGTAAATCTAATAAAACGTCGGCACCTGCATCCCGGCGCTGAGAGTCGATCGGCGCTGGACAAATTGGAGAGCTCCTCTCGATATATATGACAAATGGCGGAGGAGGAAATACGGCCGATGTGTAGGAAACTCTCTCGGGCTGCTCTTCGCGCTCTCTCTCTCTCTCCGAGCTCCTTGGTCTTTTTTTATTTGCGGAGCTGCCCTGCTCCACTTTGCCGAAAGTTGTGTGATTTCAGCGTAATTTTAATTTCTAAGGGGATTCGTGCCGCTTTTTAAGAGGCTGTTCAATTTTAATCTCAAGACTTATCAGTTTTTAACCTGTTTTTGAGGTGTAGTGTACTTGAAACGTGTGCTGCAGAAAAAGGAATGGTGTAAAGTGGCGGATTTTCACTCAATGAAATGAGGCTACTTTGACAGTCCGACTGTAATAATACAACAGTTGATATGACTATTTTAAGAATAAGACTATCCTTTTAATTTTTCCTAAAGCTTCACCAATATTGATTAAACTTAACCGACTGCAAAACCATGTCATAATTTTTGTGTGTACGTATATTGTCAACAGCGTAGTGCATTAAAGCACTTTAATGGAATTTAAAACTTGTTATTTCATCAAAGTAGTTAAATGAAATTTAACATAACGAGAATGTTATTACTTAATTAATTTATTTTAAAAATGTGCACTTTACTTTAATATCTACTTTGTCAGTGCTGATCCTAAAGCGTGACTCACCTGAAACATAAAAAACAAGTGCATATAAGTAAAAATCGAAAGATAAAATCTTTTATAAATTCTATTCTAATTATAACAAGTAAATGTTAACGTTAATAAAAAAAGATTATTTTTTACACGGTATTTTATTCTCCCTTCCTGTCCAGTAGTCATTTCCTCATATTACTTGTTGATAAGATCTCCGAAGGAGCGGTTGTCTTTTTAATAGAGAGAAAGAAAAGGGAGAAGAGGTCAGAAACCAAGAAAGCACTGAAATGCATCGAGGCGAAAATTAAACAACAATTATTCGAATTCCAGCGGAATTTTTCCAAGCGAGAAGAGAAGTCTCGGCGCCGAGCAAGCGATATTCAACTTTTAAAAGTCAACGGGGCAAGTTCATTACTTACGCCGTAATTTACGAAAGCGAAATTTCTCGCAGGGGGCTCGCGCATAAATTTCCGGCGAATTTCCCGCCAAGTTTGCCACCCCGGAATTCAGTCGCTCGGGGAGCTTCGAGGCCGCGTGAAATACCGGCAAAGGCTCGCGCGTCATCCCAGTTTACCGACGGTAAGCGCATTTAATTTTATTTACCCTCGATTATTAATACCCGGGCCTTTATCGCACAACCGTTCCGGAAGCGCGAGCTGTCTTCGCAGCCGTCTCCCGGTAATGCGAGCTCAGACCTTTCGCTTTAAAGCGAGGCGAGAGTGGGCGAATTTCGAGCGCGCACGCTGCGTCGTCAGAGTGCAGGAGAGCTTCCGTTCCTCCCCGCAGAACAGAGAGAAATAATGCCGCGCGTCGTCGTCGGCAGGTAAAAAGTATGTAGAGCGCAGAGGAAGAAAAGAAAGCTCGTTTCCCGGCTTCTTTTTAGCCTCTCGCGAGCAGGATGTGATGAATCGTCGGACGGACAGGTGCGAAGACAGATAGGACCGAGGAAATTTCGAATTACCCGCGCGCTTCGAAATTGTATAAATCTCTCGCGCCCGAGGCGGAAAGTCGCTTTTCGGCTTATTCGCCCTCCGAGAAAGGCGCAGGCCGTGAGCTCGGGCGATTACGGGAGAGGCTCGGCGCCCCGCCCGATGTATCGTAATGGATTAAGATTTTATGCCGCATTTGTTAACGCCGGATCTTGTTACCGATAAAAAATCGATTGGGCGAAGGAAGCTTCGCTAGGCGCGCGCCTTTATCGATACATAAATTCGTGCCTTACTTTTCTGGAACCTTATTTGCACGGGGGAATATCGAGCGGGGCGGTTATTTTTCATGTAAACTCGGGGGTTTAATGGAAAAAATGATGGTGCTAAAATTTTAAATTAAATTCTTTTCACCGCGGCTGTCGAGCGGTACATTTGCGTTATTTATTACGGTAAATGTTCGATTTTAAAAGGGGAGGGGCGTCGGAGAATTGAAAAATAAGTCTTGGCTGACACTTTGGTTTTACAAAAGTGTGTATACGTTCTTCCGAACGGAATGGAACATAGTCACGAAGACTATTTCAACTTAAGATTGGACGGGTCGGCAAACCGCAAAACAAAGTGCAAAATAAATTTCCGTCGCAGAATCCTTAGCGAAAGCCAAGGAACGAAGTGAACATTAGCAATTGATAAGGGATCCCCCTGGTCCATTAACGGAAATTGAAAAAGCCACGAAGCGACTCTCTCTCTCTCTCTCTCTCTCTCTCTCCGCAGGCGAAATTTGTAAATAAAGATTTCAATATCAATTCCCAATCCGAGAAAAATCGCCCGACAAACGAGGAGGAACGCGGGGGACGTAAAGCGAGAGACGGCGCGCAAATAATCAGGAGGAACGGCGGGGAAAAGAAGAGGCGAGAAGCTCCGAGCCAAGGAGCAAAGTTTCGTCCAGGCTCCGTCGAGTGCTTCCATAACCGCGACCCAAATAACTTCCCTCCGGTCGCTGCTCGCGCAGCTCGTCCGTATTAACCATTCCTCGATAAAACAAGGCGCGATCTTCGCCGCCGCCCCCCTCCCGCCCGCTGCCGCTGCACTCGTGATTTTGTGTATCGCATCGAATTGTTTTCGACGGCGCGCGTATTCCATTGTTTCGGCTTAGACCTGCAGAATGCGCACCACTTGATCTCCCAATTCTCCTCGGTGACTGTACGCGCGCGTGCATTGCATTCCTGTTTATCGAGGAACTTTGCCGCGTTCGGGCGGCTTTAATGCATTGAATTGTTTCCTAAGCTCGCCGAGCTGTCTGTCTTTCGTTTTTCGACGTTTCCTAGTTTTCAATTGATTCTGAGGGAGCAAACGGATTTGAGCGTTTGTAACGAAGTATAAGGAGACGCAAGAAGAATTCCCGTCGACTAAAGCTGCTTCCTTGAAAAGGAAAAAAAAATGTAAGGCATTGATTTTTAATAAGCATTAAAAGCACTTCCGACTCGCATTAAATCGCATAAAGACTTCATCGCGACCATCGAGAGCCATTTCATCGAGCTGAGACTAAACAAACGAGCAGCGCCGAGGAGTAGCGAAAAAAAGCTGTCAGTTTCCGCAAGTAAGCCCTGAAATCTATAGAGCGAATACATCTCAATTGGCCGCAAAGCGCAAAGCCCAAAGCAAACTGAAAAAAGGAAAGACAGGGCAGGGCTCCCTTCCTCTCATTTCTCTCGTCGCCGAGAGGCGAGCAGCGCCGGCGCGCAATTGTGCATTATTGGACCAGCGCGGTGCGCGGGGGGGTGGGGGGGAGGGGGCCTCTCTCGGAAAGTCGATATTCCATTTACCTCACTTAATGCTGCGGAATTCCATCGAGCTTTACACTCAAACGCTCGCATAAAATGTTAAATCAAGTGCATGGCCGCCGCGGGTGGGGGGGGGGCGAAGAAGACGCCCGATAAAACAGCGCGTGTTATTGCGCCGCCGTGCAAACAATATTCAATCCTTTGCCTCCCGGCCGGACGATTTTTTCCCCCCTCCGATGCCTATCGGTTAATCCCCGCCCCTCCTGCTTTTCGCAAGAATTTCAGCGAGTTATCAAAGGGCAAAGGCGATATTGATGCTTCAACGTTGCGTGACGGACGCACGCTGTGGAATATGAAGCTGAAAGCCAAACGAAACTTGAAGCATTGTATCGAGTTAAGTACTTTGCATTTCTTTCTTATATTATACTGAACTTTTTTTATTTATTTCCCAAAGAGATGACATTCGACGTGCGAGTCTCGAGAAAATTTTCAAGTCACTGTAAATCAGAAGCTCAAGCCGGACTTATTCAGAAATAAAAGCGGTAAGCGCAGAGGCAACGCGACGCGCGTGCAATCGAGTGATCGATATAAATTTCGACCGGCCGTGGAATCTTTTACTTCCCGTTCAACTGCAACTCGGAGGAATGCGAATTTCGCGTACTCATCGAGAAGGAATGCGCAATACTTTTGAGGCACAACGCGTTATTTGATCCATTTCTAATGCACCGAATGTAATTTCGCTCGCGATGAAGATTTTGCGAGAAATTCAATTTTCACCGAGGAGAGGCGCGCCTCGTTTTAAAAGCCAGCTTAAATAATAAAATCATTAAATTTAATTAATTTTTTAACTGAAATATTGTTGGCGAGATGAGCAGTGAAATTTAATTAGAACCTTTTATTGTATTTTTAATGAGAAATTTAATAGGCGCCGGAACACTTGTTGATTTCGCAAAGTGCAGGCTTTTTTTCAAAAAGTACTTATTAAATTAATTTAGTCGGCTTCATTTAATACGAATGAAATCCAGATAAAATTTCCAGGGCGAAAGTGAAAATTTGAAAACGCATAAATGAAGGACCGGAAGCATCGCGGCTCCAAAGAATGCCGAAAAAGCGAGAAACTCGCGCGAAAAAAGAAAATAACCCGGCTAAAAATCCATTTTACTCTCGACGCTCACTTTCCCTTCCCGGCGAAATCTGCGCGCTTGTACGCGTATCGAATTTCAATATTTCCCATCGCTCCCGACCCGTCATGTCGAAAACCGAACTGCCGCTCGACGGATTTCGGAAAATGAGTCAAGTAAATTGTGTAACGACGCTTTGGGGCAGATAAACTTTCGAAATAAAGCGCGGATATCAAAAAGTTTAACGCCGCCGAGTGGAAATTTCATCATATTCGCTGGCTAACGGGTTAATTCGGTACGCAAACAAAGCTTCTTCAGCTAAGGTTTATGTCCTTCGATATAGTACAGCATCGCCAGATGAGCTATTCGTTTAAAACCGTTTCCAAGAAGAGCAATAATTGCCAATTTCCCCCCCGGAAACCCGAAGGTTCGTCGGTAAATAAGTTAAAGTCAAAACCAGCGATATTAAAAGAATTAACAACTTCCTCGAAATGAAGTATTAATAAAAGTAATCTTTGATAGTTTTTACGACGACCCCGAGAAGGAATTTAATACGATTTGAGGAAGAGGCTTTTTTACGTGTATATCTTAGGGAAAGATAAAGCCCAGGTTTACGCGCCATAGCACAATGGATATGAAGCGCGCTTTAAAGGTAACCCCCCTCCCTCTCCACCCCTTTTTTACTCTCTTCCTTTTTTGGGGAGGGAGAATATAAGGTTGAGAGTGAAATTTGCATTCTAATAGGAAGAGTTTTTACGTTCATTGAATTTTTTTTCAGCGCTGAAACGCAAATTTATTGCAGTTCCCGGACCCGCGGCGGTGGTAGTAGTTAAAAGGTGACTTGTTTAAAACCGATACCTTTTGAGAAATTCTACGTACGAGCTCTTTGTGAGCCGGAAATTCGTTTTTTCGAAATTAAATTTTTTAGGCAGGATCAACGCCCTCTGTCGGTATCGAATTCCTATTATTGGAGCTGGAATGAAGGAATTTCGCAGGTCTCACAATATTTGCTCGTACGGAATAAATTACCAAGCTGCGCTCAACTGATAATCGTCGGCAAAGATTAAGCATCGAGTAGCACGTAACCGTCGTCGCGTTTCATTCCTTAAAAACCTCGAACAATTAATATCTCACTCCGCAGCTCGAGCCGACAAAGAAACTCGAGCTGAAAAGCAGTTCCCGCCGCGCTCGCGAACCTTTCAAAAGCGCATTATGCTCGCCGAGCGAATACCTTTTCATAAATTATCCCTTATCAGTACCGTGCCGCGACATTTCTCTCGCAGGAGCGTCGGATAATCCGCCGGCGAAAGTCGGACGGAAAAATAAAGCAGCGCGCCCTTCAATCTGCATTCTTCCCCGATAACTCGCCTGAAAATCCAGAGGAGCGCGAAGCCCCCCCCCCCCCACCTCCGTCGCCCATTAGCGCGCCTCTCGTGCGCGCGATTATGATAATAGTATGTATCCGCCGTGAATAAAACGGAGTGGATTACGAGCGCGAAGGGGTCTCTCCCCGCGTCGAACGTACAGCTCTCGCGTCGCGCGCGCGCGACTCGTCGTAATGCCGAGTTGCGCGGATCGATAAGCTTATCAAACCGGGGCAGATGTGTGTCAGCCCGGGGAGTATCAAACGCGCGCTAACGCGCGCAAACGAGGATCGCTTCTCGAGGGGCGGGGGGGATCTCGGCCCGATAGATAGCGCGGCAGCTTCTTCGAACGCGAAGCTGCCGCGGCTGGCGATAAAGGCGAGCTTGTCAGACGCTCGTTGCCCGGGTCTCGCGCGCGGCGCCAGACCTCGCTTTCGTCGGGCAATCTTACGCCGAGGCACTCGAGACTTTGCACTTTGATGCACTCGACCCGGGAAGCTCCTTTCCGGATTCGAATGGGCCGGTTGACGTTCGATCGCGTCGGCCGCTTGAAAGATTTCGCGGAAAAGCGCGGCAGCGCCGATAGGCGCGCAAGTTTGGCCCGCGACATTTCGCGAACTTTGATAATGCTTGTTAAAGTAATTAAGCTCGAAGTTAAGTTTCGCGTAACGGGAGTGCTTATTTGTGGACTGCTAATGAAACTTGTACCTAGTTTCAAACTTAGTAATCAAAATGACGTTAAGTAGAAAAAGAAGCAATCCGACAAGGTATCTTTCTTACGAGTTGCCAGATCGGACAATCTAAATATGAATACAACCGCTGAGATTATACCAGCAAGAACGATTGTTCCTGCAATAACAGAAGATTAAGCTCGGAGGACAGTCTTTTAAAATTCATTAGGCAAACATGAAAAGTTCGCTGAATATCAACTCTCGCACTGCTCCGAGGCATCGCCGAATGCAGAGCTAAAGCGAATGAATAAACAAATGATAAATAGCAATTGACTTTTGTATCGCAGCCGGCAAACGCACCCGCGCCCTCCCGTGGATAATCGAACTCGTCGAAGGAGCGGCGCTTCTTATCGCGGGAAAGCGCGAGGAGCAATTAATGGCCTACGGGCGAGGCGGCAACCTCATTACCTCCCGGATTTTTCACAAAGAGATCGCTTAATTGAAAGCCAGTCTCAGAAATTTTCTTGCCGGCCATTAACGGCGCTTCGGACGAAAAGAAAAAAAAGGGGGAAAACCGCTTTTAGGAGATTCCAGCGGCAGCATCCAATATCCGGCACCGGCGCCGTTGTACTTTTAATCCACGGCGGTTAAATTAACAATCTAACTTCGAAAGCCGCAAAACTCGCTCGCCGAATCAGCGATCCGAGAGGAGAGAGAGAGTGGGGGGGGGGGGGGAAGGGGAGGCAAGTTGAAGAAGAAGACGAAGAAGAGGTCAGAGTGGGAATCTCCTCGAGTAAAGTGTCTGGAGATACTGCCTAACTTCGAACGTTGTCAAGTTCCGTGAGTTTTCATAAACAGGCTCTTCCTAAGCGGTCGTTTTTAAGTTACTTAAATTCAAACCGATCCGCCGGTAAATTTTCATAAAAATCAATTTGGTTGCTAAAAGTATATTTACACGTCGACTGCACAGAGCACGGAGAGAACCACCGTCAGATCAGAAACGAACGTCTCGTCGGTATCCCGAGACGCGCTAAACCGATGGATAATAATTATTAATAGCCGAAAAAAGAAGGCAGAACGAAGGAAACCCCGCCCAGTCTGGAGCGGCGTCCGGGGACGGCTCACTCCGGGGGCAAGTTCAGCTGCCGCTCACTCGGCAACTAATCCAATAATTTAGCCCTAACGAGCCATTATGAATGATAATTCCCGAGGACGGGTGTCAAGTGTAAATTCGAGCGAAGATTCGCCGAGAGTTAAATACACACGCGGCCGACGAGCGTAAGTGAATTAAGAGAAGGGAAGGGGGGGAGGAGGCCCTACGGTTTCGCCGCGCAAGAGCGGCATAATGAGGAGCGACGAATTTCGGCACCAGTCGAGCCTTTCCGCGGGAGCATCGGGAGGTAAACAGGGCCCGGAAAAACCGACCGCCCGGATTCGCTGATTAATCTTTGTCGGGGATTCGGAGGAGCGAGCTGCGCAGGAGGTTAATGAAGGGACGAGCGAGCTTCGAGCGCATCGCTGCAAGGTAAACGCCTCCCTCGAGCCAAAATTCGAGGATGAAGGAGGCGCCGGCTTTGCACTTGGAAAGGGCCCGCTTTGCACTTAATATTTCGAAGGCAGCTTTGGACGTTACTCAATTAGAGCGAGGAATACAGGCGACCCTGATTCCCTGATTCCAGCCTCTCGTCTCCCCGGCGTGAAAGCCTCGTCGTTTCTCCCGTCGGCGTCCTCGTGCGCCAAAATCCCGCCGGCGACGAGAGGCAAAGGCGAAAAAAGCCCGTCATCCCGGCGCGCGGCTGCAGCTCTCGCCGGTGACGACGGCACACAGGCGAATGATTACGCAGCGCGCTGCAGCAGCAGCAGCAGCAGAGCTCGGATAATGAGCGGCGCGGCGAGGAAGACCGAGAGGAAGACCTGACTGTTCAGCTCCGATGGAACGGGACGCGAGACAAAAACCGCTAAGCCGCGGAGGGGAGATGGATTCTGGCGGTGGCGTCGCTCCGGGGCCCGGGAGATGACACGGACGGCGCACGAGGACGAGGCGAGGCGCCGCAGTGGCCATTGTTTCCCACTAATCGAAACGACTGTGGCAGACTGCGTGCGCCTCGCGCGCGCGCGCAAGACTCAAATTCCGCGGCAGACAGCTCGGCAATGCGCACAATTTTCAAAGCGTCACGCTCGGCTCAAGTACCGCCTCGGCGGCGATAATCGAATTATCGGCGCTTTTTCATTTTTAGCTTCGCCAAGCTCTGCGCTCGTGACCTGCGCGGGACAGCAGTTTTTTGCCTTTGACGCGAGCGCCTCCACGCTCGGCTGCCTCCGCTCCCCGACCGTTTTGCCAAATTTTCTGTCTCGCGGCAGCGCGTACGCGCATGTGGCCGGGCGTCGGTTTTTCCTCCGTGCTTAGTGCTCGATAGTTTCTGCGAATCCGCCTGTCGGGAAATAGACGGAAATGCGCGGGAGGAGGCTCGAGTGGCTTTCCAGCTGAATCTGAAAAGGAACGATTGTCTTCTGGCGGTATATCCTGGAACGAAGTTTCGCACTTTAATCTGAACTCGATCGGTAAATAAATGGGTTTTGTCTGCCAGCGACGCGTTTAATGATAGTAAATTATAAATCCTATTAACGGCGCCGGCAATCCAATATTTAAGGAAAAGAAGAGGCGAACATTTCCATAAACTCGAGGAAGCACAAGCGCGCGGGGTTCGCACGATATATACACCGCGCACACACCTGATAATTCCCAGGTCGGCGCTTTGCGTGGAATACGAGCCCAGATTATTCCCCTGCTCTATCTCCGCGTGGAGGCGAAAATAAATAAGACGGCAGAGGAGGAGGAAGAAGGCCAGTCGACACGCAGCGATTGCGGAGTCCACCACGCCCAAAGGAGAAGAGGAGGAAGAAGAAGAATGAGACGAAGATTGAGGGCTTTTCAACTGCAAAGCTCGCCGCGTGGTGCTCGGGAAGAAACGCCGCGATCTATTCTCTGGAAAACGAGGGTGCCGCAGAGAAGGAAAAAGAGAGAGAGAGAGAGAGAGAGAGAGGAGGGTACCACGCCCACGGGAGGGGTGCTAACCACCCTCTCCGAGACTCCGGCGGGGGCTCTTCTAACTACCCTAACCTCGGCACACGCTCGCTCCTCCGGTGTATTTTTCAACGTCGCACCGCGCGGCGAACCCATAGTTTCTGCATCACTCATCCGGCAGCCGCACCGCCGAATCGAGCGACGGGGAGGGGGGGTAGGAGAGATCGCCGACTTTTGCAAGTGACTCGGGAGAGCCCGGAATGAGAAAGTCAGGAAGGGGGAGGCCCTGAAACGAGAGAGAGAGAGAGAGAGAGAGAGAGAGAGAGAGAGAGAGAGATAAATCGTTCGAGTTGGAGAACGGGATACATTGTTAGGGATGACGCGTACTTAGTCACAATTTTCAAATAGGCAAAGTTTATCGGCAATCTCGCTGTTTGCCGGCTCTCTGCAATTTGCTCTATTCGCCGACTTTGCGAATGATCATTGTTTGTTCAAGTCCCGGAGCTCAGCTACTTACTTGGAGCGGTTAGAAAAAGAACGCTGCGAGCAAATCCGAGCCGACGAACGCTAGACGTGAATGCCTTTGCGGTCATGCGTCGCGTTAATTAGCAATATGAATATTCCTGGCTCTGAGTGAAAGCACGACGCAAACGTTCCCCTTTCTACCGTGTGGGCTTTGCACTGTGCCCTCCATTCTGACGGCGAGACGAATAATTCCATTCCGAAACTCGACTAAAGTTCAGAGGCCACTCCCGTCGCGAAATACTTTATCGGACGGCATTAATAAAGCAGCAAATGAACTGTGAATTTCATCGGCGATGGGACGCATCTTTCCCGGCCATATTTCAACTCGGCGCCGAGGAGACATATATATATATATATATATACGGGACTGCGTTTCCAGAAGCAGGGAATAGAGCGAGAGAAATAGATGAACAAATAAGCCAGACGAGAACAGAGCGAGGCTCGCTTGATTAACGAATTCGGTCAACCTTGAAAAGGGGTGGCCGCTGCGCTTGGGGGTATACTGCAGGGGTCGCTCGGTACTAACGATATTGGAGCCCGGTCGTTAGACCTCCCCCCCCCTTCCCCAGGCTACGTCACGCGGGATTTCCTCGCGGATCCTTAGTATTTGCATTGGATAATTAGCTATTAACTAGATATGTGCTGAAACGGGGTGCCAAGAGGCTCTCTCTGTCTCTCTCTCTCTCTCTCTCTCTCTCTCTCTCCCTCCTCGTCGCCCCGTCGGCCCGAGCCGACGTTTATTGATGACGCCCGAGGTTGTCGTGCATTTTTAAGCTCGCGATTATTTACCGCCCTCGACCCTCTCCTCGAACGGGGCAGAGGCCGGCGGCGCATTTGATAAATCGTGCATAGGAGCTGCGGAATATTATGAGAGTTCGACGCGTGCCCGGGCTCCTCTTTTTTTCTTCTCCTCGGTGGCGACATTAATCAAGCGGCTCGTGCTGACACGACGCTTACGAGATCCGTCGCGGCAAGTGAATATTGTAGCAGGTCGCCCACACTCGCCTGAAATTCGAACGGCTCGGGGTTGACTCTGCCGATCGATCAACGACTCGGAGCTAATGTTTCGTTAATCCGAGGCGATCAACATAGATTTTCCCCAAAACCCGCGACGATCTCCGTTTTCTTCTTTTTGTTTTTCGCAGCTTGCAATTCCATTACCGCGGAGCGGAATATTCATCAGAAGGACGCACTCGAAGCTCTAAACTGTCAAGAAGTCCCGAATAATTAATGGCCCGGCGTCCCGCGTGCAATATCGGAAAAAGTCGTTTCAAACAACTGCGTTTCCCCCGTCAATTAAAAACAATTCATTATCGCAGATGGCAATCGACGCCCGAGCGGTCCCCCCCCACCGCCGACGGAGCAATCTAATCATCGAATACCGTAGAGGTCGAGGGCCGAAAAAGCGGCGAGGCCGCGTAAGGGAATAACGAAAGAGAAAAAGAGCGCGAGCTCGTATCAAATAAATACATCCACTCGGTCGTGATGCCGTAATAAAGGGTAGCGACGCATCGACGAGGCTCGCGAATAACGAGGTGCAAAAGATCTGCCCGCCGCGCAGGAGGAGCCGCCGGGCCGGCAGGCAAACCGTGGCTCGAGTGGCTCGGCGGGAGTCGAGCGATACCCGCCGAGAATGGCAACGGGGCGCGTCGCAGACAGCTCGCAGTCTCTCGATGTATTGATACTCAAACGCTTTTCAGTCCCTCTCTCCTCTAATGGATCGTTACTAAACGGGAGTGTCTATCAATATGGATCTGCCGGGCGTCTCCGTCTTCCTTGCGCGCCTCTCGCGTCCTCCTCGTCGGCTCGTCGTCGACGTCGTCGCACGCACACGAGCCCGCGAGCTCGAAGCACTCGAAAACGAGTAATTACTTTGTGCAGCCTCGCGACGCCGCTCGTAAGAGGCTTTCCAAGTGTATAGGCGTCCCGGTGCACGAGCTGCGCACACAGACGCGCACCCCCAGCCTCAGCCTCGGAGGCGAAGCCTGCAGCTCGGCTGGGGAAGGGTTACAAGTGAGGGAGATCGATAGCTCAAACATGCTTTCGGCAGCATCGATTAATATCGAGTAGTGGCAGCGACAGTATCGGTATCGGTAATACGCTCGACGAGAGCCACCGCTGGCTGCCTCCCTCTCTCTCTCTCTCTCTCACTCGAGCCGTCTCACTTGTTCCCGACGCGTATACTTGCCTAGCTACGTCGGTAATTAGTCATGCCAGCCCCTCCGCCACCCGCCTCGAAGAGCCGCGAGGGAGGATCTCGGCTTTTCTCGCCGGATTTCACGGATTTTCATATCGGCGGCGGCGCGCGCGCGCTCGATTTTTAACCAGATTTATTATCCGGACTCGCGCGCGACCGGGAAGTAATAAAGTTTCGGGGGAGATGCCGCGCTTTACGGCTATTAGAAATTCCGGAACAAATCGAGTCCATCATATCCCGGGATATATATATCCTCGCTGCTTTCAAATTCCACTTACGCCCCGTTACCTCGATCGCCGCGCGTCGCGGAGAACACTCGCGGCGCATTAAAATTTATGAAAATTACACCAAGTCGGAAAAAGGATCCAATCGGCTCCGCGACGTTCTCCCGGTGCGAAGGATCTCTCTGTCGATGCCCGTTGACGAACAAGGCGACTCGTTCTGGCGCTCGGACTAAACGCCCCTTCCCCCTCTCTCTCTCTCTCTCGCTGTGCTACTCCCCGCGGCGCCAACTGCATCTCTCTTTATTTAGTGCGGCTGTGAACGAAGTGACGAACGACGCTGCGCGGGACTTTTTTTTCCGTAGATTCTTTCTGGTTTTCGATATTTATTTCGTACCGTCGGAATCTCGGATGTATAAGGCAAATATAACGTTTGGGAAATAAACGGAGACTTTCTGGTCTCGGAGCGCAGCTTGATACATTCATGAATAACTTGCAGGGGCTGATGCAGCGAACGAGTTTCAATAATTTCTCTAGCGAGCAGAACCCAATTACGCTAATGCATTATTAAATATCCATTCGAAAATAAAGAATTCGCGAGGTTCTTGAGCGAGAATTGCCGAATTACGCCTCTCTGTAATCCCGAACATCGTAATCACCGCGAGTCCGGCTAATTTTTACAGCGTCGCGAAATCGATCCATTAAACCCGTAAAGATTCATTAAACCGTAATTACTGAATCAGCGCGAAAAGCAGCGTTAAGCGCAACAATATCCTCGAGCCCCTCGACGGCGGCGTCGAATTACATTCGCGTCGTCATTCGCACACGTGCGCCCTCGAAATTTCGCGAGCGCAGCTCCGTCGGCGTCGCTCGCAGCGCGACTTCGGCGCTCTCTCGAATCAACACTCTCGACCGAGCCGAGGAAAAAGGAGGATCTCTGGGCCCGACGCGCGGAAACAAACGAATTCCACGGGAGGATTACGACATTCTCTCTCCCTCTCTCTCTCTTCCACTCGACTTGCCCGTCGACTAATTCGAGCTCCGGCGCTTTTTTCCTCGAGGCCTTTATCAATATTGGCAGTCGGGGCTCTTATCGCTCTCTCTCTCCCTCTCGTCGTTTTACCGCGCGGCGTCGCGTAAATCTTCGCCCGGACGTTTTAAGGCGGCGCGGGGGATCCTTTTTTAAACGGCTTCGGAGCGGGCTGATTAGTCGATTTGCTTTCGGGGGCACCGAGGATTCGCGCAAATTAGCTCGGGAGCAAGGGATTTCTCGCGCTAATTAAAAGCGAGCCGAGGAGAAATTCCTCGCGTGGCATCTTCCGAATAATTTCCGAAGTGGATTTTTGTTTCGTCAAACGAATTAACGCGCATGCTAAAGTGTACAAGGCGATATCAGTTGCGCGCTTCGTAATCCCAGTATGTATTACGCTTTACTCAATGAAACATTTATCAGAAAACTTCCTGACTCAACTGCCCAACTTCCTCGAATCGTCGCCGGCAATAAAAGACGCGAAGAGCTCACTTCTGAAGAAAAGGAGAGTCGCTGACCGGGAAATTTTTCCCGAAGCACGTTGAGAATCATGCCCTTACTAAAAAAAAAAAAAAGAACGTAAAATAAAACGAGCGAGTCGATCGGCGAGAAGTTGCATTCAATTTTGCATTGTTTTCCCTCCGATATACGCACAAAAATCGAGAAGCGCTCGTACAGCACGCCGCGGTCATCGGGCGGATCGCTCGTTTTTCCTTTTTTTTTCTTCCCCCGTCGGCGACTCCAAGAGCATTTACAGCGGCGGGCAATATAAAAACCGGCGACGCCGCGCAGCGGCAGCACGCGGCTCGCGGCCGAGCACCGCCGTTATAACTGTATACAGCCGCGGCGAAAAAAGAGCCCGGCCGCTCTTGGAAACTGGCAGCTCCGGTTCGTGAGCTCGCGAGGCTTGCTCTCTCTCTCTCTCTCTCTCTCTCGGGTGCTGGCTTTTTTTCCAAATTAAACGCAGCGCAACGTGCGTGCGCGTGCTTCGTTATTAACAAATTAGAAATTAACGGTGCTTCTCGATCCGAGGCTTGGAATTGATTGGAGGCGCGGAGCGCAATCGGCGTGCTGCAACGATATCCTTTCGCAACTGTGGCTTAGGCGTACTTTTCGATAACCGAACGACGGCTGCTAGGTGGATACTTTTATTGGAGTCTACCTCTTGGCTCAAGAAGGTTAATCGTGCTTTGCATTTGACTTTTTCTCGTTCGAGTGTTTGAAAAAACGCTGGCGTTAAAAGAATGTCTTGGTACATTACAATAATCCTTCTTGCGGCAGCGGGCGAACGTATTTTTTTAACCTTCTTACTACTTTTCCATGCGCATACACGACACGACCAGCGAGGCGAAGCATAAAAACTTTCCTACGCTCTTTCCTTAAAACCCGCTCGACGCCTCGTCGGCCGAGGACGTAAACGCCAGGAGGCGGCTCGAGCATAAATCGTCAGCGTCCAGCGCGAGGCAAAAGAGACCGCCTCCGGTAGAGAAGAAGAAAAAAAACCCATCTGGCAGGATATCCAATTAAAAAGGGGCGCTTAAGCACCGCGACACCGATCCTTCCCTCTCACTCACCATGAGGCTCTCCTATTTATCCCAGCTACTCGGCAGGTTCTCTCGGCAGCTCGGAAACCCGACTCCAGGCGCGCGTGTCCCGCCTAGTGGCTCGAGGTGCTCGGCAGCGGCGGCAGCAGCTTCTCCGCGCGTCGCCTCCTCGGCAACATCTGTCCTGGCATCCGCACTCACCACACAACAACAACAGAGCAGCAGCGGCGGCGGCGACGACACTCGAGGACACTCCTTTCGCGCATCGAGAGGGACAGAGAGAAAGAGATAGATAGAGAGAGAGAGAGAGAGAGGAACTGCGACGGAACGATCGCGCGCCGGGGAAGCACGCAGCGGTACTGAGCGCCGAGCGCGGAGAGAGGAGAGCCGGAGCCGCCAAGCTGCGCAGGAGGCCATCTGTCGACGCCGCCGCCGCCGACGGGAAGGAAAGCGAAAGGGAGAGGGAGAGAGCGGCCAGGTAGGCGATGTACTTTTCAAAACCTCGCGCGGTGAGTCGACGCTTTTTCTCTCTCTGTCTCTCTCCCTGACTCTGGAGGCGCTCGAGTTTATTTTTTAAATACGCGCGAAGGACCGAAGGCGCGTTGTTGCTCCTCGGGATCTGGGCGGGTGCGCGAGAGTTTTTCTTCGCCGCTGACTCGGCCGTTCTCGGCCGAGAGCTGACTTTTCTGAGCCGCGCCTTCCGCGTCGATGGGCTCTTCGAGAGTCGATCCCGTGAAGGGAGAGTCGCGATTCTCGGGGAAATGCAGCGTGAAAACCGTCGGCACAATGCGCCTTGAGCAGGAAATAATACTGCTTCGCGGGACCCGACGTTGGTTCTTTCGGTAACTCGGGGAAAATTTACCACAAAAGACTCGGGGAGTCTTTTGTGGTAAATTTAAGACTCATTTTACATTGATAATGTGCCTCTCCGTTACCAAGGTTTTCAGCGAACGAATGCATTTGCACTTTTTCTCAGATTCTCATTCAATACCGCGTAAATAGATGCAGAATTGCCGATACAAAACGAACGATCCCGTTAATACACTTTTTACGAGTCCGCGCGCCTTATTACACTTTCAATGAATTCCTTCTCGCTCTTCACGGCCAATCAGTCGTTCGCGAGAAAAAATCAGCTTCGGTTAACGAGCTCGGGAGCTCTTCCATATCGGACGCGCCAAGCGACTGTTGCTCGACGTTGCCTCGGCGATTTACTGCACCGCATTATAAACTACAGCTCTTCGGCAAGCTCAACATTTCTCACTCATTAATACCTCGGCGAGGAGAGCTCTCGCTCGCGCGCTTTTGCTTCCGACTCCCCGGAGGAGAGCTCCACCGCTAAACCTCCATTACTCCGTAATTACGTTAGAGAAAGAGAGAGGGAGAGAGAGAGAGAGAGAGAGGCTGCCACGGGAGAGAAAAGAACGGAGAGGGAGACGCCGACTGTCAGCCAGCGGACAATATAACCAGCGATTTCTCTCCAGCTGCGAGCGCTCGCAAAACGAGGGAATCCAAAGGCGCGAGGAGGCAGTAAACGCGGCCGGGCCCAGAAAGAGAGGAGAGGATAGAATCGAAGGCTCGCCGGCTCGTAAAAGCGAGAACCTGCGAGTTAGCTTTAGGGCCCCGCGCGCTCGTGCTTTTCTATTATGACCAGCGGCAGCCTTGGCCTTGTTGCCGGTAATGAGCTTCTCTGGATGCCTCTCCTCCTCGCGCTGTTATTCAGTTTGGGGGACTGGCACTTTTTTCTTTTTTCTTCTTTTTGCCCTCGGCTCAGCTCGCGTCGTTGTTGTTGCGGGCGCGAGAGACGCGCAGAAATTGGACGAGTGGTGTAAATTGCGGCGCGAGTTTCATCATTTCCTATTTGAGTTTTTACCCGGCGCAGTGGCTGATGCCCGAACCTCCCCGACGAAGTTTAAAACCGCAATTGCGTTTTCAGAAGTTGCCCCCCCCCCCGGCCTCTCTCGTGCCGGCAAAAGCGTCGGACGCGCTGTTTTGTAATTTCGCCAACTTTGATGTGCAACCGGTTATTTTCGCGCGCGCGAATGCCGACCGCGGCGGCGGAGTTGAATTTATGGCGGACCCGTCGTCGTCTTAACGAGGGCTATCGGGAGGATTGAAAGGCGGTTTTTCGACTGTCTTTTGCCGGGCGAGAATTGACTGAAGTTTGTATTAGGAGCCGCAGTTTCCGATACTCTTGGCTACATCCCCCGGTAAGTTCAAGAGAAGATTATATCGTGCTTAGCTCTCCGTCGAAGTACGGGAAAACACTTATGCTCCGCGGAAGTGATCTAAATCTGGGATACCTGCATGGTCGAAGAAGTAAAATACCGCGGGCAACCATTTCGGACAAACTATCGACGCTTAACAGACTTTATATATACCGCTGAAAGCCACTTTTTCGAAACGAGCGCTCGACTGGCAGCCCATTTTAAAAGTCGCTGCCCCCCTCCCCCCGAATGAATGCGTAATTTCCGCTCCTCCCCTTCGCTGCCCCCCTCCCCCCCGTCCAAAATATGCAATTTTAATTACCGGGCCCGAGAGTCAGTTGAGTCGTACAACCTCCGAGCCCCCCTTCGACGCCGTTCCCCCCCCCCCCCCCCCCCCC
>JAWWEM010014894.1:0-23042 GCA_035582935.1 Ormyrus thymus | reverse complement strand
TTCTTTTAGTTTCTTTAAAATTTAGCGCAGGAGCACAGAGGGGACGAAAATTTCAGTCGAACACTTTGTCAAGTAAATACCGCCGCGAGTAGTGTAACGGAATCGTTCGCGTGAACTCGGGGCAACTTTTCCGATATCAAAATTGCGTATTAACTTCCGTCAAGACGACTGCTTATCGGTCGGCAATTACGAAGTTCCTCGAAAGTTCGGGCAAAATGGCAATAATTAACGTTGCCGAGATAGCGTGTAAAGCATATATAGAAGCATGACGACCGACTGAACTCGGCTGCATCTACTTACACGCCTTAATATACACCGTCGATATTCCCCTTCCAAAAGTGTCGAATACTCCTGAAATTCGACTTCGTCTCGTTGCAAAAATTCACGCAACGTATAATACACTTTTAGGAAGTAAATTTACGGACTTTGGGGGAGATTAAAAATGCATCACCGGCGTGATTACAGCGTGTAATGAGCAAACTATATCACCGCTCGTCTGCGATACATCGAGAGTTTATCGAAGGCTCAAGCTCATTAAAGAATAAAAGGGTGCCGGATAAATTACGTAGTCGGGCCAACGACCATCAATCATTTTTTATTACCCAAAGTACAGGGAAGCGTAATTATGACAGATTGCCGACTAAAGAAATCCTAACGCAGATTCGTTGTATTTTTTTTTATGAGATACCAGAAAGAATGGAAATGTGCTAAATCACTCTGTAGACGTATATACTTCTTGCATTACTGGCCAGTACAACAATGTATTTGTATCTGCCAAGCGTACAATAATCGTGACACGTATTATGTTTTTTTTAAATAAAAGCTCATTTACATTTCTTCCTTAATTTATTAAATAACCCGATGAATAAACAACAATCCGTTACATCGATCAAAACGATTGACGAAACTCAGCTCTACGCCAATACAAGCACACCAAAGACATACATTATTGACAGCTCAGCACAACGACCCGTCCGCAATCGCGCAGCCTCAACCCAAATCACCAATCGCGCCAGACGACTCGTTCGCCCGCCAGCTGCCGCGACCAAAAGAACAAAGCGTTTCTTTTTCACGCCGACCTCGTCGCCGCCGCCGTCGTCGTCGCGCGAGACGTCTTCGCGGCCGATTCGACCCCGAGCCAGTCCGATCGCTCCTGTACGATTGATTAAGCGAAGGCGCAAAGGGCGAAATATCGCTGACGGGGCCTACGTTTCTCTTTCCGCGTCGTCGCGCGGGGCGGAGCGAGAGAAATGGGACGCCGCGGCTGGCTTCTTTTTCTTTCTCTCTTTTTTTGTGCGTGTATCCTTGGGCCGGCCATTTGGCGCAAATGGAATCGTCGCGATGGCCGATTCAAATGGAACGAGTCGGAGAGGAGGTCGCGCGTGTAGTATTTTCAGATTTGTACGCGCGTTCTCGAAGACTCCGGCCTTTTACGCTGGCTCATTCCTCGGCACTTTTGCAAATAAACCCCGGAGCTACGGTTTGCATTTGCTTTATTGCTGTAAATTTTTGGATCTTCTTTCAAAATTGGAACAGGGCCTCCGTCGTGATTCGAATATCGATCCTCTTTGCCAAACAATTTAAGATGCCGCGTGTCAAACATTTATCTCCGCAGATAGACTCTTTCGTCATAAAGCAGGGCCGATCGGGGCCCCCCCGTAAAACCGGCCCGCTCATCGCGCGGCAATAGACCGGCGTTTCCGTCAAATTCGTAAAACTTACGAGGGCGCGCAACGCAAAAATAAAGCTCCCCGAACACGCAAATCCGCTCGGAGTCGCGGGCGGGGGCGGGGGGCGGGGGCGGAAAAATTAAAAGTTTCCCGCGAGAGATTGAGAGCATCAAGAATTACTCCGCGCGCACTTAAGGGAACGCTTTCGCGAGGCGGGGAGAGCTTTTTATAGCGCGCGGTTTCCAGTTTTGTTTAACCCCTCTCTCTCCCGCGCCCCGATGCGCCTTCGGCGTAACGACGCGCTATTCGACCCGCTGAATGGATCGTTTCGTACTTTTTTTTAGCGCTCGTCGGGAAGCGTTCAGGAACTGGGGGAAGGTAAGTCGGTAGATTTGCGTTGTCTGCCTGTAAAGAAATGCATTTCGCAGAGAACTAAATAATCATTGTGCCTTTTTTAATCGCCGACCGGAGAATGTACGCTCGGCTTTCTCGGCGAGATTACAAAAACTTGAATCTTTCGAAGGCGCATCGAGCGCCGCCTAAAAATTCGGGCGCGCGGAGAGCAGTGGGAAAGTTTTCAGGCGAGATCGCATTTTAAACGCAGGCGCTCTCGAGCGCGGACGTAGATAGCACGCAGATGCGCGGAATAATAAACCGTCCGTAAATAATGTTTCCTCGCGCATTCGCTCCGCGAGCCCGTCTCTCACCCCGAGGCTCGATGCCGCTTTGATCCCGAATACATCAAAGAGAACAATAAATAGAGCGGAGATCCTTGGGAAAGGCGCGCGGACGAGATGAAGAGGAAGCGAGGCCTCCTCGGACTTCGGCCGCCGCGTTAGGTGTTACCTCGGCGCCTCGGATCGTGTCCGATATAAATATAACGACGACGTACAAGGCGGATAATGTATTTGGATTGTCAAAGTTTAAGTCGGCGAAACTCCCTCGCCGAGAAGAAACGAAGGCGGCCTTAATGGCCATTCTCGCCAACTTTTTTACGGTGTAACCGGAGTTGATATTTCTTTTTGTTTTAAATGAAAGATCTTCTGCCGCTTGGCGCTCCATTGCGCTACTTTCTTAAGTTCCCAGTTTTTAAGGGAGGGGGGGGGGAATACATGGAAACGCAGCTGATTTTTAAGCGGAGGAGACGCCGTTTTTCATTTTTATTTTCGAGAAAATGTATAACAAGTATACTTAAAGCGCGAGGATTCAATGAATTCAATGAATTGAACGGAGTAATTAAATTATTCGCCCTGCAAGTGTAACGAAACATCAATTATCCATTGGAATCAGTGCACGCGATATTCGCAAAACCTCCCGCGAAAAAAGTGCTCTTACCCATAAATCGAAATGCACCCGTGTCGCTCCGAATTCAATTCGGTCCGGTCGAGCGGCAAAAAGCGCGCGGAGCATCAAAACGCCGAACAACACCCATGGCAATGCGCGGCTTTACGCTCGGGGGGGAGGGGGAGGCGGTGGAGGGTCGGAAAAAAAAGAGTAATGAATTTGCACCTGAAAGGCAGGGGACAGCGGGTAATCGTCGAAAAAGCGATGTAGCTCTCCGGGCGCGCGCAAGCATCGGCGCTGCGGCGGGGCCAATAGATAAAATTTGTTTTACGGCCCTTCATATCCGAGCGGTGCATCTTGCCGAGAGCGAGTGAGAGAGAGAGAGAGAGAGAGCCTGTGACACGCCGCGTACGTAAGCATTTTATTCGTCCGATTGTGATTTAAATTTGTTCCGAGCGGCCCTTCGTTGATTCGGCCCGCAATTGTTCGGTACCCGCTGCGGCAGATGCGAGTTGCGGCGGAATAAAGTGCGGGGAAAATTGAATGGAGAATAAGGCTTGTGAGCGGCGTATCGTGTAATTAGACCGATGTAATTCTTTTTTTTTTTATTATTATTTTTTTAAACTTTATAAAGCTATGATTTTTCGCTAAACATTTTTATTAACGCATTATATTTATAACGTATTCAATTTACCGTTATTTAAGTAAAATGTATTAAAAGCTCTGTTATATATTCGTACATAATGAGATTCAGCAACAAGAAAGCAATTTCCCACTGCTTCTTTACGAGACCGAGTGTCCTGCAATTTTGACTAAGCGCGTCCGTATTTGCTAAAACCTGCCGAGCCCTACCAAGAACCATGAAACTTTTATAATCTAAAACCCGTGCGACGAGCTCCGTCTAAAAATAGCCAGTCTCTTATTTATTAACCCCGAACCCCCTCGTTCCCGTCTATTTTTAGCCGGCGTGCGGCTTATAACTATTACAACTGGCGTCTCCTTGATCCCGATTCCCACCAAGAAGGATGGGGCAGAATCGTCAGCCGCGCGCGGCGCATCCTCCTCTTCTCTCGCGCATTTATATATATATTTCTTTGAGCGCCGCCGTCGCTTGTTTGCTCGGCTTCGAGCGCGGAAACTGCACGGCGGGGGATCGAGATCGCGGTCAGTCGCGCGGCGACGCGCGATATATAAAACCGTGTCGTCGCGGAACGAGGGAACGCGTATACGTGTACGTGCGGCGGGGGCGCTCGATTTTGCGAGCTCGCGGCGCGGGGAACAATGGCCGCGAGCGCGGAGGCTACGGACGGTTATTAGCTTTTTGGGGGGAGGGGCGGGCTCTGCTTTTCGAGGAGATTATTGCCTGCTTCGGCTGTTTGCTCGGGGATTTGTAAGCGGGGATTGTTGCGAGCATTAATGTTTCCTCTTCTCTCTTTCGTTGCTGGGGTGGACCGAGAAGATTGTTTTAAGATAGTTAAGGTAGTACGAAGTACAATGAGAAAGGAGATAAGACCGTGAAAGTTTTTACTGGTTTCTAAAGCAAATGGTAAAATGCGCGTGGGCTTTCGTTTTGCGACGAAAGAAATATTTGTCTGATGCTTATATTGTCGAGTAATTAAAAAATTTTAATTAAAAACATTTAATTTGCAGTTTACAATCTGAAGCGAACGTAAGGTAAATAAATATAAGTCCCGGTTTAATTCAACTTTTTCAGGGCGTCCATTCGGAGAAGTCTACCCTTTACTTCGTTAAGAGAACAAACATTGTTATACCTCCTTCTAATTAACTTTAAATTTCGACGAAAAAAGAAGCCTTCGACGAGCACAGTGAAATCCGCTTTTCCGCGCCCAAAACCATATCGATTTCCCCCCTGCACAATTCAAATTTATTAAACACTCTCGTACTCGCGCATCCAGGAGCGGCGTAATTAACAAACCTCCCGCTCCAGGGGGAAAACGACAAGTGCGATCGCGATCTAAATTTAGAAACCGCGCGGAAAAAATAGACGGCAGCAGCAACAGCAGCGGGTTTTACCCAAAAAAAAAAGAAAAAGAAAAAGGAGCTCGCGAGAGGCTTTCAAAAGGATTTTCCGGCCTGCGAGACTGAATGAAGAAATATTATTTCAAAAGAGAGAGAGAGAGAGAAAGAAGTCGGCTGCGAGTCTGTTAATAAAGGCGCCGCTCGATCGTTTGTACGTACACCTGAGGGAGAGAGCGAATTACGCATTCAAAGAGCGCGATATTTCTCTCCCTCTCTCTCTCTCGCTCTTTGTGCAGCCGCGTAGGGGCCGGCCCGGCTAATGGTTTTAAAAGTTGAATGCGCCTGCCAGCCGATGCGCGGGTAACAACGGGGATGATGATAAACGGGTAAATGAAGGATTATAGGGCATGTTTTGGAGAAGGAAAATTTACGAGTCTGCATGCAGTTTTTGTAACGAAGTTTTCTTTGTGTTTTAAATGGAGTTCCGGACTTTGGGAATGAGAATTGAAATGTGGTTTTGCGGACGATCAAAGGGGTGAAATACAGATTCTGACACCGCGGAGAAGAGAATTTTTTCGAATTTAGCGCCATTTGTTAATTCAAGATTCAATTTGACTATAAATCGATTTCGTTTCACTTTATGAACGGGTTAATTCTTTATTTGACATCCCGAAGGCTCCTTTAAAGGATTCGTAGAGTCGGAAACTATGTGTACAAATTTCCATTTAAATTGGATCAAAAGAACAAGAAGAGCAGCTTATTCATAGATCCTTTGAAAGAAGTTTCTCTTGAAATACTTTAAAAGTATTTAGAACGAATCTCCTTACATTTTCTCGCAAAATTCGACACTTTAATACTCTGGTAACGATAAACAATCTTTCATTCGAGTTATCTCACTTCTCTAATCGGATATAATTACGTACGACTGAGGAAATTTCTTTTAAAAAGCGATGCAATTATAAAAGCGAGAAATTAATACAGTAATTTTCTCATCCGCGAATTAAAGTTCTAGGATGAAATTGCGGAGGTGAAAAATTCACTCGCTCTCTCATTTCCACGATCAATGAGGTGGCGGATGAAAAGTTATTTTGATCCCGAAGATAAATAGAGCCGTGAAACAGCCTCATTAACAAAGAAAATCCTTATATTCCGATCTCGCGTTTTCAAACGAGTTCTGTTACCGGAAATTCGACTACGACTGGGCTTATACCTTTTCCCAATTGAATCTACATTACTCAGCTGCAAGTTGAAAATGCCGTGTTATTTACTGTATGAAAAAGCCAACAAGGAAAAACTGGAAAACTGAGAGTTTACAAAAAAAAAAAGAAAAAATAACCAAGAGAACGCAGACTAATTGTGACGAAGTATCCGCGAGATACCAACCCGGAAAAAAGCTCGAACTCGCTCCCGATCAATAAACCCAACCCGCTGCAAAGGAACGCTTCGACCATTAAAACCGGAGGAGCTCACCGTTGCCCCGCCGGGAAAGTAATCCGAAAAGCATAAATAAACAGGGAGCGAACTCAAAATTCTCAGGTGCAAAGGAGCCGCCGCGCGGCCGCTCTAAAAATAGCTCCCGGGGAGTATATCGCGCGTAACGAGCGGCGCCGCGCGAATTTTTCCCCCCTCTCGCGCGCGCAGAAGCGCCTGCATTATGAACGCGTGTCGGGAGCATATGCCGCTTCCGCGAGAGGCTGGGAGGAACAGAGAGACGAGAAAGCGGCGCGCCGGAAGGAGGGAGGATTCATTTATTGCGCGCCGCTCTCTTCCACATAGCCCTTTTATTAAACGGGAATTGCGGAGGACGTTCGCGTTTAGGGTTGTTGTTATGGTTACTTTTACGGGCGCGGGTGGGTGCTTTTTGGGGGGTACCGATCGTTGCCGTTAGTCGGCTGGCTTTTGCAGTGGAAAATCAATTCGTTCCCCTTCTCGGGGGGGATTAGTGCACGCTTTGACGCGAATGAATCTGGTTCAAGTTTTAACAGGCGTCGTTGAGGTTCGGGAGAGTGTAATTATACAAATGACAAAAGAACAAGACCGGCTCCTCGGTGCGTGCGTTAAATTTTACTTTTGTAATATTTCTTTATTATTTGGACCTATTACCCCAATTTTAACGAGAGACTTGTTGTCCGTTCAAGTTTTTTAAGACTTTTTTTACAACCGGCGTCGTAATTGTCTGCATTTTATTTCCAGAACGTGGCTTATTATACGCAATTATCAAAATCCTGAGACTCTACACCCGAGCACTTGCTTCAGCTTTCCAAGCGCGTTATCTCGACTCGCTAGCTTACGTCCAGTGGAGGCAGGCACGTACGGTCAGACCGGTTTTAGATAAATGGATATATTTATTATACTACTCGTAAATACGATTCTCAATAAAAATATACTTCCATTTTTGGTACTTCACCTTGGGAATGCGAAATTTTATTTCTCAAGATTTCGGAAAGTGCATACATTTGTAATCCGGTTTGACAACTTTTGCAGGATTAAGCGGGCACGCTCGAGTGTGGCGAATAAAGCGGGGGCCATAAATAGTTCTGATTTTATTCCGATACGTTTATTCTTCGGTCGCAAAAGTGGAGTTCTTTTTTGAGAAATTCGAAACTTGACGCGCGCCTTTCGATTCAAAACCGATGATAAATGAAGTCGCTTCGGCTATACGAATTTCTGTGACACGGAACGATACAAATAAACTTACATCTAGCTCGATTCCTTGCTTTCTAATAACTCCCTAATCTTTCAGGAATTCCGCGCGAAAAAGAAAGCCGTGCCAGGAAACGCGACGTTAAGAAAGCTGGATGTAAATTTAAAAACCTCGTCTCCCCCGCCCGAGGGAAATTCAAGAAAAATACCATGCAAAAGCGTACATAATATATACCAAAAACGAGCATCTCCACCCAACCGACTCTCGACCATCACCTCGAACGATAAACTGCCATTACACCCTCGAGCGACCCGACAATCGCGGAAGCCGCCCCTCGCCGACGGAATTCCTCGCGTCTGAAAAAACGAAAAAAACAAACGCAGCGGCAGCATATCGCAGCAGCGGCTCTCCGCTTACGTCCGTCTGCGCTGGCTGGCTAAAAATAGCCCGGAGCCGGTCGCGCGACTATACGCAGAGCGAAAATACACCTCCTCTCTCCCATGCCGGGGTGTGTGTGTGTGTGCGCGCGCGCGCTGGGCTTGACCCCCATGCGCGCGGATTTGACCCAATGACCCGGCGGACGGGCACGAGCGCTTCCGGAAGCGGCCGACGTCTGATGCCAGCCTTTCCGCGGAGCTTTCTTTGTCTCTCTCTCTCTCTCTCGCGGAGCGGCCGCTCTCCGCTCCGGGAAACTTTGATTAGACGAGATGCTCTCTGCGGCGCGGCTCCTCTTCTTCTTCTTCTTCCTCTTCCGCGCTCCGCATCAGGCTCCCTTTGTTGTCCGGTCCTGTCTTAGAACGGCGGCGGAGCTTCGAAATTTCTCGAGAGTCGAGCGGGAGGCGAGCTTTTTCTGCGTCGACGGAGCTCGAGGAGAAAGCCGCGTTTTCTGGTAAATATACTTCGGGAGTCGCGGGCGAGTTTTTGCTTATGCTGCGTTTGATGTGGATGTTTTGAGGTCCGAGGGGCAATGTTGCTTGGCGTTTTTGCGCCGATGGTTAATTTTAAGATTTAATGCTATTTTTCTCGGGGGGGGGGGGGGAGATCGCGGGGTTTAACGAGGAGAAAATTTGCATTTTGCTATTTTATTAGCCTATTTGCGATAAGGGAGAAATGATTTTTTTACTGAATGAGTATTGTGCAGCAGAAAGATAGACGTACAGACAGGCAATTCTTTTTGTCGCGCAACTTTGACAATGAGTCGATCGACTTTTTTTCAAAGCCAGTCGACAGAAACAAATGCTGGCTGTGCGCCTTTTTTACTTTGTACTCTTGAAAATACGCATTCTGTCCCAGTATTTCTCTTTCGAAACTGGTAAAATTGTATTCGATGAAGGATGCGAAAATAATTTCGCGTTTGCAAAAACGTTTTCAAGGATCGGGAAAGAAATTTCGTCCCTGAAATCTTGACGAACATCGAACTTCTTCCACTCAATATGTCGCGCTCAAAGGGAATTATTTTCCGCTTCATTAAAGAAACAATCACCGGATGACTCGAAACTACGTTTTCCCCAAGGAAAATCTTTGCGCGGCGTACATCTTCGTTTAAAAAGCAAAAAAGGAAGGAAAAACTTGATAAAAAAAATTGACCTACTTGCCCGAGAGGACATCAGAAAAAAAGCAGCTGCAGTTTACGGAATGCAAAGTAAGAGCATATTCGTAAAACTGTACGCATATATAAAAGTCAAACGGTCAAATGTTTATATGTATATACGAGCATTTCTCACACTCCGCTGCAGTGTGCTTAGCTGCATTTACTTCAACTTCTTGTATACAGTTTGAAGAAGGTCAGCAGTCTACAACTTTCCTCTCCCTTCTTTTAACATTGTTAAGCACACGACACGCGTCGTGGATTAATCCAACGAAGTAGTGCAATGCAAGGCACTGCTTACTAGGCTAATTTCTTAATAAAACTAAAAGATTTTTTTCTGTAATCGGAGCCTGAAAGAAATTAGTTGGATTTTTTAAAATTTCCACCTGAATAGTAAATAAATAGTTCCATTTAAAAAACCCAAAAATTATCAAACGAAAATAAAAAAAGAAAACAAAATCAGTCCCTCAAACCGTCCTTACACATATCCATCGAATCGCTATTCCATCCCCGAAAAGCAGCCTCGGCATCCCGAATCGAGCGGTTCAACCCCCCGATTCGATTTCGAAAATGCGTCTCGAACGCCTTGCCAGCGGGTCAGAAGAGAAAGAGGCAGCGGCGGCAGCTCCGATTCCGAGAGGTTCCGAAGGAGGTTAATTCTCCCCGATCCCGCGCGGTCCAGCCGTTCTACTTCGCGTTGGCGCGTCATCGCGTCTGATCGAACAGCTGCCCTCCTCCTCCTCCTCCTCCTCCGCCTCCCGCGCTCCTCTTCCCGCCGGCGCTGCTCGATTCCTCTCGCGGCGCTCCGCTTCTTTTGGCAGCCGCGCGAGCGCCGGGGAGGAGAGAGTTTGTTTATTCCGGAATTCCGCGGACGCGCGCCGCGAATTGCGAGGTGGCCGGCTGCTTTTCGCCCTCCCCCATCCCCTCCTTTTTTTTGACGAAAGTTTTCGAGCTTTCAAGTCGGCGCGGGGCGGTTTTAATTCCGACGGTTTAATGAATCGTGCACTCGGCGGGGTTCGCGGTGGCGTATTTTTAGGGCTCGCGGTTTATTTACATTCGGGGGAGGAAGCGAAGCGCTCTTCATAGTTTTGCCTACATTTTTATTTGGATCGTAAAAGGGATCGCGTTTACGCGAAATAACGGAAAATTGAATAAGCGCGCTATTTATTGTTTGATCTTGCGGCGATCGGGATAGTTAATCGCGAGCCTAGTTCTCTCGTGACCTACATAAAAATGTATTTGCATAAGGCATATTGCATGTTTTTTATGATTACTTTTAACGATTAACAAGCAAAAGCACGCTATTAACTATGAAAATATAAATTTTTTTTTTCTTTTTTATTTATTATTCAGAGATATCTCGCTGTAAAGGAGGAAATAAAGCCAAGGTGAACAAATGTTCGCTTCGGCAAAGAGGAACTGCTGGAAATAATTGGAATATATATACTTTTTGCAAGACTGTCAGAGTACAAAGAGCTCCGGATAAATTATTCAGAATCGGAGCTGGTTAACCCTTTTACCGGAGAACTGTGCATTCATAAACGTTACAGTCTCAGCGGCAGCTGGAAACTTTGCTGATCAATTACTTTTCGATTCCCGCTGACGCATTCATGAGGCGAAACTTACTTTGAAGTGTAATCAATCTTCCTAATTGATCAAAAGAAAGAGTCGTCGGCTAAAGATTTTTAAAACTTGAAAAATGCCGCGACCACATTTATATAATCTTTCACGGAGAAAAATTACCGACGAGCAATAAATGTATATAATTAAATTCCACGAGTCGGAAAAAGTTTCCTCTAATTATAATAAAGCATTAGTTCGAGGGAGAATTGAAAAAAAAAATTAATTAAAATCCTGTAAACGAAAGCAATTAAATTTCTCGAGTGTCGAAATAAAACTATATATATATATTCCGGCAAACGGCGGCGCATCTGCATACTTAATTTACCCGGGCATCGATCCATTTTTTTTCCCCCCGTCAAACCCGGCGAACCCTAAACCGAGCGGCTCCGAAAAATTCCAATCAGAGCCGGGCCGCCGATTAATTCTCATTGAACTAATTGAAAAATGATTGACCGCAAAAAATCTCGGCGTCGCGCGCCGCCCCTCGGCGAAGGGAACAAAAGCGAAAGTGAACAGCCCGAGATTAAAAACTCGGCGGGCATCGCCTCGCGACGACTCGTCGCTGGCGGCTGAAATTCGCCTCTGGAAAAATTTCCGTTCCGTAATACAACGAATCGTCGAGCGGAAGGGGCGCGCGCCGGAGTCTGGGTCAAGTGCGCGCGTGCGTACGCAATGCTTAATGCACGCGCCGAGCAAAGGCGTGCAGGAGAGAGAGAGAGAGAGAGAGGGCCGGGCTGAATTATGCAGGTGAGCGCGGAAGACGGATGAAGCATTTCGGAGCGATAACGGGAGGTGGAGGAGGGATGCGCGCGAGGTGTTGGGAATGTGGAGCATCCGGTCGGGTTAATGAAAAATTCGGAGATTTCAGCTTGGGAGTGAATGGTTCTTCTTATTTACGTTGGTGGATTTCTTTCGGACTTGACGGACGTTTCTTTGCTTGTTAAATCTTAGGCGAAAGCCAATATTTTTCCCGCTCGCGTTGCAAGTACATCGCGAAGAGATCATTTTTTGCGTCGTGCATGCAAATGACATCGAAAACAGATCGGGCCGATTGCCGCGGCGGGAAAGCGTCCTTGCGAAATTTTCGAACGATAACGAAAGCCGTTCGGGGGAGTTTATCGCGGCGAGCAAAAAAAAATAGGAAAAAGGAAAAAATCGTTACCCGCCCGCGGAAACTCGCGGGCGGGGGCCCATAAATTCTGATTCGCTGAATTCGAATACGTCGAAAAATGCATAAAGTGCACGGAGCGAAATTTTGACGGGGGTAATACGGGCGCCGAGCGAAAAAAGTTATTACGCATTCAAGCTTTCGCATTGTCTCTGAATTGTATCTGACGGAGAGTTATGACGTCGCTAACCTTCGCCGGTTTTAACGCGAGTTGGAAGGTAATTCAACAGTCTACTTGTAAATTAGAGCATCGGGGCAATTTATTCACGATATAATTTATATATATTTATGATTTTTGAATGCGAAATTGTCGTACCAAAGTATTTGTGCTTTAAATGCGTTCGAATATTGAATATTTGTATATCAATGAACGGATGTATTCAGTGAATGAATTATTTATTTCTAATTATAAATTCGCAAATAAATGGTCGACGTAAATTTCAATTTTAATTTCCGAAGACTAATTATTGTTGAGTTTCTAACAAAAAAAGAATATATAAAGCAGAAAAATTTCCCGTTATTTTTAACGAATACGAGCGCACTGCAACTCCGACTTTGCCGAGCTTTTTCCACATTTTCAGTGATATTTCCCTCTCAAGTTCTCATGCATGTAAATTCACCCAAGAACGGCACTAAGTGCGTGAAATTTTTTGCGGCACATTTTTTCCACGTTTTAATAAAAATTATTCCACAGTTTCCATTTATAATAGAGTGTAAGAGCTTTCTTGTTTGCAGTCGTATCGTGAAACGCGAGCACGTAAATTGATTCAGATAGATTGCAGTGGGAAACGCTCAACTTATTTACGATACGAAACGTATTTCATGTATATTTCATAAAATTATCGATCAAACTTTTTATATACCGGATCCCTCGGTATAAATATTATTCATACCTCCGTACTTTTTATATTCAAATTCTCTTAATCTACACTTTAAATCAGATCTCCTGCGATTGTTGCTCACGCAATTAATAGTTAACCAATTATACCTCTGAATTTCCCCGCAACTTTCACTACCTCCAACTATAACCGACCCAGTTATCTTAATTAAAACCCTCAAAAAACGATTCCCCAAAAAGTGCTCCACTCTTCCACGTCGAAATCCCGACGATCGCAAACAAACAGCGCCATTACTCCGGCAGGCTATTATCGACGAGCCGCGGGAGGGGAAGGGCGATAATTGGTGCATTAACCCCCGACGAGTTCGTCCCTATTGTATTCCTAATCTCGGCTGGATCAGCTGTAACCGTCAGTCGGCCGGAAAGGGCCGTCCCGACGTTTCGGACATTATGCGTATGATAATCATATCGGCGACGGCGTTTAATTGCGCCGCTTTGTAACTTACTGAGCGGCTGATTTTAATCGCCGCCTTTTTTTTTGCTTCGTTCTCGGGACTCGCCGCTCGAGGCTCGTTTGGCTTAATTATAGCCGCGGACGAGGAGTTTGGACTCGCGGAGGTAATCATTGCGGGTGTAATTGTTTATGAATGTCTTGCACGTGACGGGTATAAAGTGTTTGATAATGGTCAATAAAGATCGAGCAAAAAATTTACGAACTTGATTTAAGTTACTTACTATTGAATTTAATTTACCGATTCTTAAAACTATGAAATAAAAAAAGTACTTAAGGTGGCTCCGGCGATTTTTTAAATCCATAAAAAATGAAAAACAAAAATACGAATTGGTAGCTAAAATCTCAAGCTTTTTATTGGTGTCTTTCCCGATTGGACTTAACAAACAATATCTTTTTACTAGGCTCTTATGGAAGAAATGTGGTTCAATATGTTCATTTCCCTGATATGAGTTAAAAATCCATAATTAAACAAAAAAACAGTTGTATGTTATAGTTAATTATTTATAGTTTATAATTAAACAAAGAAAAATAATGATCACCAACCAAACTTTAGAGAAATATTTATTAATTAGACGAACAATTGGTGTAACCTCATCAGGAATCAAATAACAGAAGCACGATTGTGCGCATGCGCGTACGAACTGTAAGAACGAATTGTTCTTATATAGTATTAGGTAAAAAGGTGAAATACTTTCTTCGAGACGTTATTTTTAAGCAAAATAAACTTGTATTTGCTATACCGAATCCAACATAGCAAAATCTAAGTGAAACACAACCTATACGCGCGCACTTCCGTTGACAGTCCTCAGGGATGGCATAATTAATAGATAGAGATCGAGAAAAATTTCAGTATCAAAATATTTTTTTATTTTTATATTTTTTTTGTTTTTATATTTTTTTATTTTTATATTTTTAAATGTTTAATTAGTCAAAAGTGGTTTATAACTGATAATTAAGATTGTTAGTGCAATTTTTTCCAGCATTTACGTAAAGAATTCAATGCACCCTCGAGGGCCACCTATAGGTACGGCCCAGCGCGCCGGAGCCACCTTAAAAAGAGAATAATATTTAAAGCAAAAATAACACCTTTAGTCTTCTACAAAAAAGTTCCAAAAAAACTCGTATCAAGCTGTCAAACATGTTCACAACGGAACGAATTTGAACGACTACATAAAGTAACTCGATCGCACACCCAAGTGAACGGACAAAAATTTTAGTTTCAAGGATCCCCGAAGCTACATTCGCCTGCATTATCCTTTTATCGTCGAGTTTTGTCAGTCAAGGATTGGCACTCCGCGCGCACAGCTGCGGACAATGCGAACCTTCAACCAGCCTTCCAAGAGCAAAAATCAACCGTGCACAACCTATTAAAAGCAGGTCGGAGGCCAGAATCCAGCCCCAATTTCGAGAACGGGCCACAGTCTTCCCATCGGAATCAGATCCGCCCACTCGAACCTCCCCCCCTTCCGCCGTTACATTTGAATTCAAATGTCCGGAGCGGAGGTGAACCCCGAGAGTCTCGGGTGAACGATTCCGCCGAAAAGGAAGCGTTTTCTTCCCCGAAAGGGCGTACAACGTAGCGCTCGGAGTCACGCGGTAACCGGCGCAATCACCCTTCTTTTACGACGCCGCGGATAATCCCGCCGGATCGACGGAGGGGATTCCCCGCGCGGCCGTTGACCCTTGACACTTTTCGGCGTTCAGGTGTGCCTTCGCGAGCGCGAACGGATTTCGCGCGCCGCTTTGAATTTCAGTCGACGGCCGGGTCTGTGCCAGATGAACACGGCTGGCGCGAAAGGGTCCCGATTAGTGGGCCTTTGGCCGAACTGATTAATGCCGCCGTCGGCTGTGATCCTCGGCGCGGAAACGTCGCGGAAACGCTCGGGAGTCGTGGAAGCGGCGAGGCGAGCTTTTACCGCCGCGCGCAAGCACGCCCTCGTCACCTCGAGCTTGCGGACGAGTGCGCGCGCCGCGCTTTAAATTGATGTTAATTGAACGCGGATAATGTTTGGCTGTGCGTCAGTGGAGTTAATTAGTTGGAAATTCGGCGCTCGGTTCGAGGAGGATGTTTATACTGGGGAAGGGGGAACAGTTTTGCGGTGTGGATTTAATTAATAACTTTTATATCGCCTCAAATGTGTTTTCATATAATATAGAAAAAAATTCGATGTCCAATCCATAAAGTTACCTCGTAGAATCGAGCTGCTTACTTTTCTCTCGCGATCGGATCTGTTCGTAACGTCTTTCCTCGGACCCGATTAAAATAGACGGCTTCTGTTAGTCCCAAGTAATAAGCTGCATCCATCTGTCAAAGATCTCTGAAAAGCCCCCGACTGAAAAACATCTCGAAACCGAAGCCGCAACTTGTCAAAAACTCCAGTACAGTTCTGCAGCCGCGTATAACAAAAATCCCAAAAGTCCCAGAACGGAGGCGGCTTCCACTCGGCGATCGGCCCGTCGACCGCTTACGGAAAAGCCATCGATCAACCCCTCGAACCAGCCGCGAAATCTCGCTGGAATCAAACGCTCTCTCTCTCTCTCTCTCTCTCTCTCGCTGCGGTCTCGTTTTCGATTTGGCGCAAGGCTGAGAAAGGCGGTAATTCCGAGCGAACGAGTAAGCGGATCGCCGAGGGAAAAAGGAGAGGGGTGGGGAGAGAGAGAGAGGGAGAAGGGGGCCGCGCGAACGACGAAACGTGGAAGCACGAGCGGCGCGGAGGCGTGTGTACGGACGTAAAAACATTTGTGCATATTTAAAGCCGAGCTCGCCGTGTCGTGTCGTTCCCGTTTTAGCGAGCCGAGGGAAAAATAGGGTTTCAAGCCCCCGAGAGCCGAGTGAGAGAGAGAGAGAGAGAGAGAGAGAGAGGCGCATTCCTTTTAAATGCGCCGAGCCGAGAGCTCGGCGCTCTATGACCCGACGACTCTGTCTTGCTTTGCATAAATCCAAATAATGTATACGAGCCGTTGAAATATGGATCCGAGCTATTGGTTTGGAATTTTTTACGGGGGACTGCGTTGGTACGGAATAGATGAGTAGATCGTTTGAAGGGAAATGAACTGCGCGAGCGAGCGTTAGCATCTGCAAGATGGTAGACTTAGAAATGGATATTTTTATTAAAAATTATGTCACGGTGCGACACAATGCAATGCGACTGCGGCGTGTCGGCTGGAAAGCTAAAAATGAAAAAAGGAATTACGCATTCTACTGGATTTTAATTATTTCTGCGGCAAAATAATTGACAAATGCATCGAGTTAACTTAGACGCATTAGCTGTGGCTGCATTCCGACACCGTAGGTGCATCGTTGCACTTGCAATGCACTCGCATGCGTTAGGTAAGCTTGGCATGTAAATGTGTGGGAATGTATAGATATAACGTAACGGCCATGATTTTCATATTAATAATAAACGAGATTAATAGTAAGTTAATAAATAAGATTAAGAATATTTACCGGCTTTATGTAAATAAAGTCTCGAACTTGAAGATGTACCAATAAAATTGATTTACATCTCGATCAGACATCCAATGCAAGCCGTCAACTCTAATATTAATCTTACTCGGTGCGAAAAAAGAGCGCTAATATAAAAAAGCATAGCTGATATAATAGCAGCGAAGACTCGTTGAAAATTCAAGCTACCCCCGGCAGACGCGGCGAGCGGGTAAGGCGAAGCTCTCGTTCGGCCGCTGCGAGGATTCGTCGACTCTAAAATTTTGAACATCGGCAAGTGTCAGCGATTTTTACGCCCCGGTAAACAGCCCGAATTTAGCACCAAATTTCTCAGGGTGTGAAATTCACACGCGGAATTGATGTGCGCGGAAAAATTGAGTACACGTTCGCTCGGAGGGGGAAACTCGATATATCGCCGCCTCGAGTTCTCGAATCGAATTATTTTTTAACCTGCGCGCTGAATAAGAATACGGAGATCTAGAACGGGAGGAGCGAGGATCTTCATGGCGGTAATAAAATTCAATGCGACGCTATTCATAAAGAATAAGGGTAATTTAATTAGATTCACTGAGAAAAAAATTTCTTTATATCAATGAAAGCTTCATTGCGGGCAATCGGTCAAATATTTTGTTGATTCAAAGAAAACCTTCTTTAATTCAAAAAAACTTTTATTTAAAAAATGAAGATTATTCTATATTAAAAAGGGATTTCTTTGAATTAAAGAATTTTTTCTTTGAATCAAAAAACTATTTAATCGATTGCTCGTAACGAAGCTTTTTTTGATTTAAAGAAATTTTTTCTCAGCGTTTAAGTGGATTTTCAAACAATTGCTTCAAGGATTTACACAAAATACATGTAGAGAAATAAAGTGAAAAAAAAAATGTTTTCCAAAAATATCATCATAACAGGACCAATAGCCAGACGAATTTCTAAAAACCTCGAAAACCCAAAGATCCCCCCGCCAGCCTCTCGCCGCGGGCTTAATTTCTCCTCGCAACCCATAAAAAGTCAGCCCGCGAAAAGGGGCAGGTCACGAGCTCAGAGTCAGGACGCGGGGAGAGCTCGCGTGGAAGAGGATTAGCGCTGAAAAACATGAAAAACGAGGCGAGCATCTACCTCCTCCCCCTCCCCCTCTCCGGCGACCGATCGATCGCTCCGCCACCCACCTCCCCGCCCACCCCCTCCGTTCACCCTCTCTAGGTCAATCGCGCCGTAAAGGGAAAGAGCGAGATTTAAACCGATTTCGCGACGCAGACGCCGCCGCCGCCGCCGCGACCCTGCCCGGCTGCCTTTTTTTCTTTCTAGGTGATCCCTCTCTCTCTCTCTCTCTCCACGTCGCACGCACGCGGGCGGAGGAAACCTTACGCGCGTCGCCGCCCGCGCGCCTTTTTTCAATTGCCAGCGCAGCACGTGCAGCGCCCCGCGAAGGCGAGCGAAACTGTTTCAAGAGCGCGGTCTAACGATTTGCCCGCGCCCGCGAGCTGCGTGCGGCGGCGGCGGCGGCGGCTCCGGAATTACCCTTGATTTCGACGGGTCGGGAGGGTGTATTTTTGGCCGCGCTTAGGGCCGCGCCGAGGGAGGTGTGCGCCTCAAGGACGCGGCAGCGGAGCGGCTCTGGCTTTCGGGAGGATTTAGGTCCGATTGCCGGTCGGGGTAATGGCGTCGATTCTTTATGCGCTGCCTGGCTTCGTTCTCGGTGGGTTGTTTAGCTGGCGGCCCTTCGCGGTCTCCGACGAGTCGGTTGAAAAGTGTCTCGGTGGGGCTTTGAATGAAATTTGAAATTATTGCGTAATGCACGATAGGTGCCCGCGAGGCTGGAAGGGATATTTTAGAAAGTTTCGGTCTATAACTGGACTTTACGCGATTCCTGGGTTGTGCCAAGCTGCAATCTTGTTGGATAACTATATAATATTGGGAACAGCTAAATTTAGACGCAATTAGCACAATATTGTACTTCGATGTATATAAATTAGTGCAGGCGAATCGTAACATTTCACTAAATGCGCCTTTAAGAGAGAAAGACGTCTGAAAGGCGAGTGATTTTTTGATCGGGACGGATCGTATCAGATCCAGACGTGTCTTTGGTAAAGTCTGGCCTGTTAAAACAGCGATCTCGGCAGTACTTCCAGCCAAAGGGATTTACTTCGGGATCTCGAAATCACCGGGGAAGCTCGACCGTGCAAAGCGGCTATCGGGGACGAAATCTTTCCGGGCGCGCAGAAGAAGATTCCGTCAAAATATTCTCTTATTTTTCGTGGGATCGAGGAAAATCAAAATACTTTCAGCGAGATCGAAATCGACTTTACGAGCGGCCGTTTGTAAGCAAGAAAAGTTAAAAAGTATTTTTCGCTCGTCGAAATGTAGCTGCAACCTGCAAGTGTTGCTTCGAAAGTAACTTTAAAGGCTTCGATGCAAAAGAATAAATAACCTAATAAGCCCAAACCGAAAAAAAAGAAAAAAAAACAGCCCAACAAAGTAATCGACGCGCGAAATCAAAGCAATTCCCAGAAAATAAGGCCAGCAAAAGAACTGCCCGTAATTGCAGCCCATTGTTTCGGCAGCTCGCCTCTCTCTCTCCGTAAATAACAGTCTAATTTACGCGCCTCGCAACTCCTTCCTCCCCCCGCCCCCTGCCCTTTTTAAATCGAAGCCACCAACAGACTCCGGAGTGCGGCGCTCTCTGATTAGGGTCATCGATCAAAGGCCGAATATACTCGCGGCCCGCGCGATCGTAAAATTCTCGGCGAGCTCGCGCGGCTCGCGGCGTGCGCCTTTCGTCAGTTAGCCGCGCAATCGTGCGGCTTCGCGGCGAATGAAGATTTACGGAGCTCGCCGCGACTGCCTGCGCTTTCCTTCGCGAAGATTATCTGCGTAATTGATCAGTGTCCCGCGCTGTGGTTTGGATTTTTGCATATTTAATGCGCCGGGTATAATCTTCGCGCTCGCGGAGCTCGGAGGTGGTGGTTAAAGTGCTCGTATAATTTTGGGGGAGTAATGTCGGTGGTTATTCAATTGCTCAATTGTTAGTTATTAATCAAGTTCACCGCCTCCGTAAAGCGCTGAATTGCTTATCCAATTTGGTACAATTTGACGTTTTAGCAAAGTGGTTCTTGCTAATTTATAATGAAAGGATTAATCATCAATTTCAATTCTCTTCTCCAATTCTTAAATCTACCAAAATTTTCAAAAAACCCTCCCATTTCGCGCGACTCGTTAATATATAGGCGCCACATACTCCCTCAAATAATCTGTGCTCAACACGACAATTTCCTTAAAGTCAGCCAACACAATTTACGCCCCACATAAATTAGAAAGCATCGGGGCGTTTCGACGACCGTACACACGTGTCGACTCCTCGAGTTTAGCGCGGAAATGATCCCCCCTCCCCCTCCCCGCCGCGCCGCTCGCCGAACGTCGGGGTATTTAAATGTAATCACTGCTTGGCCGCGCGCCGAGGGTACGTTTTTTTTTCCTCCTCTTTATTCGATGACAAGCCGACGTGTGCGCCTGCCCGGGAGTCTTATAAACATCTGTTACCCGTAACGTCGTTTACTTCGCCGCGGCGGACTTGCCAATTTTGACGAGAAGCGAAAGGCTGGGATTTGTGTGTGTGTGTGTGTGCCGATGCGATTGAACGGAAAACTGGCTAAATAAGGATGCTGGAGGCAAATGTTTGAGTACGTTTGAGGATGGAGTGCACTCGAAATTTACTGCTAAATAGATAAATAGGTTTACTATCCAATCATGCATTTTCTGCATGTTTTCACAAGGGTATCCAGGAGAATTTCTTAAAGGTTGGTATCAATGCCAATTTGCATATGCCTTTTCATAATATTATGCAATAGTTTTATTTAAACGTGACTGATTTTTTAATCGAGTGAGCGTCATTATTAAAATTAGTCGTCTAACTAGCTTTTAAAATTATTCTCGACAAGACGAGGGTTGGATTGCCACGTTAGCCCTTCATTAGCCGCGACAGTACCTCTTACGTAATTGCTCACGTAATGAGGTCGCACTATTTTGGCAATGCTTAAAAACATCTTTAGCTTAATTAATATCTAAAGAAAGGCACTTTTTACGATTTGACTTACTTTGCTTTTCTAAATCTCGCGTTAAATGTGCGGACAGCTAAATTATTGAAAAAATTCATACATAATTATAAATAATTGGAGGCACATTTCATTATAATTACAGTACTTAATTGCACTAAAATACTTAAAGAAAAGCTGCTAAATTCTAATAATCTTACAGCTCCGTCCTCTCGTCAATCCCGCGAAGGATCGCAGAGAAGGTCATCATCCCACGCGATTACCTCCGGCTCCTCGAATCCGGTCCGAATAAAGAAACAAAAACCACCTCCCACAGCCCTCTCACCGGCGACAAAAGCTGAAAAAGAACCCCCCCTTCCCACCTACACGGCTCCTCCAACAATTCCGGCGGCGAGACCCGACGCCGATACAATGTAGCGCCCGGGCGTCTTCGTCAAGCCGCCCGGCAGGCGATAGTCCGGGGCTAACTTGGCGCCCGCTGATATACGTCTTAATAAACGTCAAGTTTAAACCACGACGAGAGGGTCCGGGGATCATCGACTGGCGGAAAACTTCACCGGCGGCTCTCGCGTAAAACTCGCCCCTCCTGCCTACGTGTATATACCGGGAGAATCCCGCGAGGCTCGGCGGCGGATCTCCGCGGGGAAAACTCGATTAAAGCGTCGCGCGGAGTTTTCCGAAAAAAAGGAGAGACCGAGAGAGAGAGAGAGAGAGAGAGAGAGAGAGGCGTAAAGTCATAATCTCGGCTCTGGAGTGCCGCTCGACGAAGAGAACGAAGAAAAAAAAGCCGTACGTGACGGCGCGCCGAAGTGAGACACACTCGTTCCCGCTACTCGGCCGCCCGGCTTTTCTTCAAGCCTCTCTCTCTCTCTCTCACTCGTACATATGCATGCCCGGTTAGACGCTCCGAAGGCGCCTGAGAATTAGACGAGCTATCTCGAAGTTGCTTACGAGATTACTCGAGCGGGCTGCTCTCTCGCGGAGCCGAGTGCTTTGCCCCGCCACGGATATGAATATAACCCTTGAATATCATCTGACGCCGGATGAAAACCGACGCTTACCACTGCGAGCGTTAAAAGTTGCGTTTCTCGCCCCGGGAGTCGGAAGTTTTTTTCATTAGGACTGCTCCAATGCGAGTTGGGTGTATTTTTTAAAAAAGTTTTAAACGACTTTTGACTGTTTCGAGATTCAAAATAAAAGATACTGGCTTTTCGTTTGATATCCAAACATCTCTAAATCAGATAAAGCCTGCCAGAGAGGTCGCTTTGAACAAGGCTTCCGTCAGACCTCCTTTTGAATTCCATCGCCTTTGAGAATCCGAGCATTCCCAAATCCGCGGCGGCATTGCCAAATATTCAGCGCGCTCCAGCTCGCTCTCCCGCATTTAAATTTCCGAGCGCGAGCCTGCCGAGGAAAAACCGCCGCGAACGACCGGCGGAGCCGGGAATTAAAATACATCCAGCTCCGCTCGCCCAGCATTCGGCCGCGAAATACGACGTCGCCCCGAAGTCAGACGCAGAGAGAGAGAGAGAGAGAGAGAGAGAGAGAGCGCGCGCCTTATCTGCTCCGCCGGTCTCGGCGCGGGCTCGAGGCGGCGGGCGAGGGTGACTTATAACGCGCCGCGAGGGGGAGGAGAAATGTTTGCCGGGGCCTGGCTGCCGCGGTGTATGCACGCGCATTGTGGAGCGAGGTTTACGGCTCGCTCTCGTATGATTTAGTACGTGTTCCAGATAATGGGCGAGCGGTTTGATACACCAATTTGGGAGGATAATGCATCAATGAAAATTTGGAGGTCGTGCTGGCGGAACATGCCGAGTAACGGCTGCCCGAGACGCTCGTCGATGTATTTTCGCGCGGGCTATTTATAACCGCGAGGCTGGTCATTTTGAGCGGGGGGCTTCGAGGTCTGGATAATTTTTTTTAACAGCGGAGTCGGTAGCGACTCCCTCGGAATCTGGACGAATCGACTTGAATTCAGAAGTATTCGTATTGATATTTATAGAAGCGTCTGCTAATATTTGACTCTCGGTATTCCATTTGCTGCATATTGATTTGTGTAATAGGTTTAGGTCAATTCAAAGATTTACGTGTAATATAGCAATACTACTCTAATGCACATGTGTTTACTGCAAGTACAGGGCGTACGTCTAGTTGTAGGGGGGGGGTATTTTTTCCTAAAGACCATAATGCCGAAAGGTCAAAAACCCGAAGGTACATTTGCCTAAAGTTCAAAATTCCG
>JAWWEM010014874.1:0-23068 GCA_035582935.1 Ormyrus thymus | reverse complement strand
ACATTTTCTTAAAATAAAAATATTTACAGCATGATCAAGTGAAAATTATAATACTTGTTCGCTTGAAAAATGTTTTTATTTTCTAATGACTTTTCAAGTTAGAACAAAAATTTATTCTCCAGGGTGAGGCCCCTCTTAAAGTGAGGCCCGGGGCTATAGCCCCGTCTAGTCCCCCCTAAATCTGACCCTGCTGATCAGCAATATGACTGGCGTATAAATATAAATATTTTAAAAATTGGAGATGGCAAAATGTTCCATGCCATAAAGTTTTAGAATGTTAATCGCATTGTTACTGACTTTGTAACTATTCAGCTCGCGATTAAACGAAAAAAAATTTAATTAACAAAAAAATACTTTGATTTAGCACAAGTTAGTCAGGTAATGACAAGCACTACTTTGGTACCTGGATCAATAAAGAACGTCATTGTCACGAGCGCGTAAAGTTTCGACCGCGAAATCATTACGAGCCAATACGTGTACTAATCTCTACTATCGTAATTGTATTAGGTAGCTGAAAGCTGAAAAAGAAAGAGGAAGCGAACCTCGAAGCGAACAGAGAACTAGAAAGTCGCATGAACTCGCTATCACTACTATTCGACGACTAGGTCAATTCAATCAATTTTACTTCTTAATTCTTTCTTCCCGTCTTTCTTGAAAAGTTTCTAGTTTTTTTAAATATTTGAAAAAAACGATTGCGACGTGTGGAGAAAAATGAAAGCTTTGCTGGGTGGAACATTAAATATTTTTGCAAAGTTTACTTTTATAAAATCTAATTTACGTGCAGTATAAGCGTATAATGCGATATGCCAGTTCTTACAAAAGAACGCATTATTTCTAACGAGTACATAAAATAGTATAAAGCATTGAAAAGCATAAAGTATTGAAAGGCGATTCCGTGAATATTTAATAGGCATCTATATATATTCGCGAATGCTGTCCGGAATGGCGTATAGCCTGCATAAAGTATGCAGTGTACGAAGAGAAGTCAGACAATATGATGTGGTACCTGGGAAAATAAAATACTTAGAGTACGTTATAAAGTTGCCAACTATATTATCGTCGGTGTGAATGCGAACCATTTGTAATGCAAATCAGTTTACATCACATCATCCATCTAGCGGCGAGTTGTTTTCCTTATACACAGTCGTACCCTCATGATCTTCAGTATATAAAGTTTTATTTGCATGCATAAAGATACTTTAGGTAACGGTGCAATACTCGACCCGAGAAACAATCACCGGATTGTTTGCTTATGGGAAACATTTAATCGTTAAACAGTAGTTTCAGAATAATCGTAAACAATTCAAGTGCAAATTTCGTGCTTTAGGATAAAATTGTTTCTTCTAAGGAAGAAGAGCCCATAGTTTAACGCGGAAAAATACGCTGTCAAAAGAGGCAAAAAATTCTTGAAAATAAAATCTCTCGAGGAAGGATAATATTGGGGCAAGAGGAAGTAATGAAAGGAAGGGTAAAGGAACCGAGTCCAGGGATAAAGGGAAGGAGGATCGGAATTTTTACAGTCTACAAATCACTTTGGGTCAATCGCTTCCTTCCCTCCTTGTTATTCAAACGCAAATTTCTTTGTTGGGACAATCGCTTCCAATGTGGTGTCAGGAAAAAGGAACACGAACATTCTTTGTTGTAAATCATTGAAATAATTCGAACTTTGCGTTGAAATTTACAATTGAAAAAGGAGTTTCGACGCGAAAAATTTTATGCAAACGCACTTGAAAAATAATCTGGCCCTGCGGCTGCGCAAGTTTATTTAAAATGTATATTGAATTCTCGTTTGAACGCGATATGACGTCATTTGAACTAATAAGTTTCTTCCCGTACACTTTTGTTCATTTTCAATTTCAGAATTTGTATATATTCGTTGAATATTTTGTTAATAAATTTGTTTTTAAAAATGTTTGATTTTTATATCATTTATTAACAACGTAGAGGTTGTTAATTGTTAAAAGGCCGCGAGCACAGAAATTATATGATTTTTGGAGCCGCACGCATATCCTTCCACCGATTAAACAATAAATGGAAGGATCACGACACGGTAAGCGAAGAGGTGGACCCGTGAGCATTTGGCCATAAAATGATGTAAATTTGATTATTCGAAATTTTTGAATTTCGAACGATTTGAAAATAAAGTTAGCCGCGAAGGCTTTCTTTTGAAAAAAAAAACAATCGTTTGAAATAAAAATCAAAGAATCAATTTGTTTGATAAAAAGTCGGCAGATCAATTCTAAGTTTGAAAGAATTAGCATCTAAAACTGTAAAAATTTAAATAACTATTTTTCAACTCAAAGTTTCGTTTTATCTTTTCTTTAATACTTCACCTGTTATCCAAAACAAAGTTATTCGAAACAAAATTATGTGGACGTATGAATGTAAACGAGAATTTGACAAAAAAGTTTTAAAAGTATAATGTAAAATATCTTGTTTTTTTTTTACATTATATTTCTTTTACAATTTAAATTTTTATAGAAATTTTAAAGACAAATTTCACTTACCAATCATTGCTCGTTTCCCAAAATTTGTGAGAATCTCTAAACTATGATATAACAATCGAACGCTAAAAACTCGAACTGGTTTTTGAAGAAAAGAAATTTTAAATCTTACAGAAGTTATTGATATTAACAAAATAATTTAAATAATTTTCTATCGCTTTTACTGTGCGTTGTATTATTTACAAATGTTTTGTAACAATACATTATACTGAATATTTTGATACTATCGGCGGCTTAAATTTTTTTATTCCACACCGACAGAAAACCCACTTTTTGCCCCTGATAAGCAGTACGAAAGTGGCATATTTTTCCCGAAAACTAGTTTTGCGGGACAAAAGTAAAATCAGCGAAGCAAAAGTAAAATTTTGTGAGGCAAAAGTAAAATTTTGCGGGGCAAAAGTAAATTTTTCAAAAAATTTTCTAAAATTAGAAATTTTCAATAATTTCAAAAATTTTCAAAGGTTTAAAAAGGTTTCCTTTGGAGAATGCCCACGGCAATTCATGGTCAAATTTTACAAGGAATGCACATAACCGGTTTCAGCATGAAGAATTTTTAAAATCTTGAGTATATAAATAAAAATAGTATTTTATATTAAGTGGGAAATACGAAAAAAATTTTTTTTTAATATTTACTACTGAATGTCGGATGAAATCTTGATTTTTTTACTTATTTTAATAAAATTGGCTTTCGTTTGCTACATATTTCCCTGCATCTTCTTTTCAAAAATTTTAAAAGTTTCAAGAATTTAAATCTTTTAAAAAATTCCAAAATTTTCAAAAATTGGAAAATTTCCAAAAATTTTATAATTTTTAAAAAAATTTTATAATTTTTGAAAAAATTTTTAAATTTTAAAAAATTAAAAAATAATGCGGATTGGTTTTGACCCCGCTTTGCAGGACCAAAAAGTGGTCTTTCTGTCGAGAGTGGAATAAAATACTATATGCAACACATGGCAAAAGTAGATTTTTACCTTGGGTGATTATACTGTCCTCATGAGAATATTTTTCCTCCAGGTGTTTACTGCCCGAGCGAAGACCCCACCCGCGACAAAAATCTACTTTTGCCCCTTGTTGCATAATGTACTATTTTTTATTCTGATGATGACCGTTTGGTCAAAATGTTGATCGAGAAACAATAAAAATTTTTTTTACATCAAATTTGACAGCAGCGACCAGTAATTTCAACTTCTACCTAAATTTTATAAGACATATTGTAGTTTTTTTCAGAATAATTATTTTTTATCCTACACACATCCGCGAATTCAAAAATAAACCATAAAAATCAAATAAGCAAAAAATATAGCGAACAGGTTATTTCCGAATATAAAGAAATGCAATTTTTTGATATTTACTTTCTATTGTTCAAAGTAAAAGCGCAGTATTTGCAGATTATTATCTCTATTTCTAAATTTATTTTAATTCAATATCATTCCGCAATCCTAGATTCTTAATAAGTTTAAAGAAAAATCATTGCCATTAAACCAAATCATATTTATACGCAAAAATTAACACCCGCAGTGTAAAGCACAAACACTATAGGCTATTAAACAGTGCGGCTCGTCCATCTTGCCTATTACTACTGCCAAAACATCTCCCGTCCTCGTAAAAACACACCAGAATTCTGCCGACTCACAAAGGGATTCCGAGTAAACCGACGTGCGTCGAAGGAAATTCTGCCGGCGATTCGAGCGAACAATACTCAGCTGAAAGTCAGTGGCCCCGAGCACGCAATAATTCAACTTGCCACGTTAGAAAAAATGCCGCGTGAGTAAAGAGATTACGGAGCGGTTGACACACTCGGAGAGCGCTCGTAATGGAGTGCAAACACTCGGATAATTGCGTGCAATTACCCACGCGGGCGATATAAAGAGCGCGGGCTTGCTCGACAGGAGCGGCAGGGGCGAATTTTCGGGAAACGCCCGAGTAAATCCGCTCGGAGAGATGGATAATATACACCGAGGAGTACAGTTCTAGTCCGTTAGTCGCGCATTGTGTCCCCTCGCTGAAATAACCAGCTTGCGTATATTAACGGAGCATTCTTGGCGTGAAATATTCGCGGGGCAATTGGACGAGGAATTCAATTATATCTCAGTATGCTTCAAATTTAGTTTGTAAAATTTTTTATTTCCTTCGCGATACGCTGCTGCAATAATGCTTTGCTGTGCACCGGATGAACTTACGAATAAGAAAGTAGGCAATCAATCGAACGATATTGGAAGTATTACAAAGTCACGCCTGTACAAGCAATAAAAATCCTTGTCTAGGACCGCAGGAATTACTAAAATTTTCCTCTTTTATATAGAAAAAATATAGCAGGTTTACCGATGTACAGGAAAGATTTATTACCGCAGCCTCTACCGCATATTCCTTTGCATCCATATCGTGCGCATTCGGTGGAACACCATAAAGCTGTTTGATTTACAAAGAAAGTTTCTGTGTTGTTGCTTTATGCTTTTGCACTTAGGCTTGCTCGAGCTATTAAAAATTCAAGGTTTCATTTTTATTTTCACGGATGAATAGAATTCTTTCGAAAATTGTTATTCAAACCTTTAACTGGATCCCAAAGGAATCAAAAATGGAAAATATTTTCGCAGTTAATTTTTGAGTCTCACTAAATTCTTGCACAGTGCTGTGCAACTTTTACGTTTAAAACATGTATAATAATGACAGCGACTCTCGAAGAATTTTCAGCGATTATTAAATCTTCCTTATTATGAATTAATGACATCTTTCTATTCAGACAACACTGATCTCGCATATGTACTTGAAAAACAATTCAAAAAATAGTAAACTTAAAATCGAAAAGAGAGAAATAGCTTTTCGAACTAAACCAACCACTCCGCTTTTCACGACCAAACAAAAAAAAAAAAAAAAATCGTAGAAAAACCGATCCGCGCCGGGCGCGTGTACATAAACAGTTCCGGTGGGGGTGCATTTCGTTACACGGCTGCCGCGGCCGAGCAAAAGACACATCAGCTCGCTGCGGATACACAACAGCGGGCATTGTTAATTAAATTTAACTCGCGTACTCGCGGGCGTAGGAATAATAACGACTTGCCGAGCGATCGACTTGCCCGGACGGGAACAGAGTCGAAATTGGATCAGCGTCTCTGCAGGACTTTGTTTTTTGGCTCGGGGATTAAATTTTTATGCGCCTCTTTTCGGATTATAATGAGAAAAGTTTTGGCGCTTTGTTTTGCAGAACGGCTGCGTCGTTAAAAGAGATCAGCGGAGCTTTTCTGCGACTCGCCTTTGTAATTGAATTGTATTGGTGGATAATTTGGGATTATCATTTAAGTTTCAAAGCAAAGGGGAATCGAGATTCTAAGCGATATTTAAGAAGATTTCGTTGTGAAGAATATTCTACAAAATTGATGAAAACTTCTATTTTAATGCAATCGAAATTAGCGGCTGCAACAAAATTGATTACCAAAGTATAATAGTGACTAAAGAAATTTGGAAACAGATTTGAAAAAGGGATTAAATATTTAAAATCCCGAAAAATGATGACTAACATTACTAATTCAATGGGTAAAACCTACTAGAACTATCGACATGTTAAGCGGATAAAACTTTAGCGATTACGATCGTAGCTGCAGCCTCCAGCTGTGAAACATTAATATAGCTTCTTTAAATATCTTGATCTATTAAGAAAATACCCAAAGTATTTTCCAAAACCCTTTTCACTTTTTAAACCAGCCGTCAACTAAATCAGTCAATTGTAACTCTCCGCCGTAACCACCTCGGCAGTCGCTTGGCAAATAATCCGTCCCAAATTGACCTCGGGCGATCGCGGGCGAATCGGCGACTTACCATGAGCAGCTTGACCCTGTTAATCAGCGGGGATGTCGTCCAGAACTTGTTGACGGCCGTCAGTATTTTCCCTTCCAACTTGGCAGCGTCTCCGGCGTCTCGTTCTTGCGAGCATCCGGGCCCGATGTCGCCTCCGCTGCCCTCCTTGCTCGGCCACAACACAACACCACTTACTCGCCAGTTGCGCCTTCTTCGCCGCCGACCGCGCCGATGTGCCCCCTTCTTTTTTAACTTGAAATTTCCTCCGCGACCGAGCGATTAATTATCGAACACTCGTGGTGTCGCTCGCGATTGATCCTTAATCCGCTGAAATCCGAGTCCCGAGCGAAGGGATCGACTGCTAAATTGTTGACTGTTAAATTGCTATATTGCAGCGTAATTAATCTGTAAATAAAACTGGTCGAACTGTAATAAACATATTTAAGAAAAGCACAGCGCTACTCGGAGGACGAGAAAATACTGTTCACGAGCTCGTTTCCCGCAGGTGAAAAACTCGCGTTGTGCGCTCGTACGCGTGCAGGTGCAAGTACCGCCGATCGGTACAAGTCGCGGACTCAACGGCGACTGAGCCCCGTGCATGGATGCAGTTCTCCGGCTCTCTGTCTCTCTCTCTCTCGGCTCGCGAGAGAGGGGGGAGACGTTCCGTGTGCGGAGGCTGTGCGCGCGAGAGGGAGAGAGAAGTGTACAAAACCTGCTCTCGGGGGCGGATGGAAGAAGCGCTGTAGGCTACTTTTTTTCGCTCTTTAGGCGGCACGTATGACGCTCGTAAGCGCCAAGCGGAGCAACGACGCCGCTTTCGGGGGTCGAGAGATAATGCCGTGGACGTTAAGCGTTATGTCCTGCTATGAATATGCTTTTCGCCTCGGGATGTTATTGCGATGATGCTTGGCTTTTTTTCTTTCTTCTTTGTTGATTGGTGTGCTTGCTCCTGTAACGTTGCTTATTTTTATTCGTGGAAGATAAATTATTTGAAGAACACCTAGAAGCGAGATAAAATCAATGTGAAATATCGCTTTTTTGTGCTATTTTTTTCTTCTTGTATATTTGCTTTTTGTAAATATGGAAAAGTGATTAGCTATAAGCTCTTTGCTGTTTCATTTTTACTGTTTCATTCTGAGTACTATATTACATTTATGGAAATATTTTATTTACAATTTCGAAACATATTTTATTCCTCTGAATTTTGTTGAGATTTCCTTTCATATTTTAGCAGTTTGTGTCTTGTATGAAATAGTTTCTTTTATTTTGTTTTTTCTTAAACAAAATATTTGTATATATAAATATATTATAATTTAATTAAAACAAAATATTTTGATTCATTGTTCAATTAATAAAAAAGGAATATTTCTGTGTAAAACCTGTTTTTTTTGTGATACATCTATTCCTAATCACAATTATCAAAAGCAAATGTTCAAACCTTTCGTACACGAAACGCCTACTTTTGCGTTAGCCGAGAGATACGCAGGCTAATTGTCAGTGCGATAATTCAGTCCTCCAGAATCGACACCACTAGTTGCTCGTGCTCTGTTCTCGAGCTTGCAATGATTTGGTCGTGCCACTGCTGCGATACGGTCGGCGGGAGGTACTCACAAAAACAAATGACCCCTATTTTTACAAGGAAGTTACTATTGCTGCTACGGCTTTTATTTTTGCGTACCGAGCGTATCTGGAACGTGACGAACAAAAAGCGAAAAATAGCGAAGCCGAAGAAAAATTTTGATCGGCATGAATGGAAGGATGTTTTGGAACGGAGCTTTTGTTCCCTTTTTAAATATTTTCAAACGGGTGGACTGGTTTTTTCACTTTCTCATTACTTTGCGCAATGCTGCTCATTACGCTCTTTTTTAGACTCATGTTTCATCGATTATCTACCGTGAATGAAAAATATTGCTTTTCAAGATTCTCTTTCTACAAGTCTAAATACCTAACTCGCTGTAATTCGATCAATAAATAACATCATTAATCGCCGAGGAAGCAATGAAAATTTATCCCGGCGTGCAATTTAAACTTACTCCATACATGAAGTTCGCGCCTCCCTCTTTCGCGAAACGTATAGCGCCGTTCGTTTGTACCTATATACATATATTCGAGCTGGTCCTTTCCGAGTTAACGCTTTCTTAGTTTTCCGTCCGCCAGACTTGACCGGGAAAAATTTCTCGTTCTACTCGCATTTTCCACTCTCCCTTGCTCCCCCTTTCGCTACCTATCTCGCTTCGTCGGTGAGTTTGCCTTTCGAAATAGAAAAAAAAGATAAGTTTTTAAATCTACAGAACGTTGAGGTGGGGCGTTCATTCATTTACCTTTATGAGAAAAAATATTTACGTTTGTTCTTTGGCTATGAGAACGAATGGATGAATTTGAAACTAAATTCGAATTATTTACGTAGCAGTTTATCTTAGTTTAGTATTTTTTTTTTCGTTCGTGACTTCTTTATAATGAGAAATTAAAATAATGCAGATAAAACATATCGGTAATTAGTAATTCAGTCTTCTCAGAATATTATATCACAGGACCAGCCTTTAAAAGGACTAGAGTTTTATGCAGTCGCTGAAAATCGGATTAAATGGAAATTTAGTGGCTCTTATGAAAATTGTATTTAAAAACACGCGCACTTTGAAGTGTGCTCCGAAGAACACTTAAAAAGACTTTGCCAAGAGTTTGTCCTGGAATCTCGGCGGAGGAAGCTAAATCTTTCGCCAGATGCACAATGGAGCGTTTCAAATGGCACACTTAAATTTCGGCATTATATTCCGTGGCCAGTGACATTTCGGCGCTACAAACGACACTTTAATTAAGCGGCCGCAAACGAAGCCAAAACTTTCTTGTCGACGAACTCGATCTGGCGGAAATTTCCTCGACCGCCCGCGAGCAAAGTAAAATAGATTTCTGGAAATTTTGATGAAAACGGCCGGCCCGATTATCATCGGCACCTACATTTTCGGAATTCAGCGCGTGGGGAGTCTCGCGCGCGAGTAAATTTTCCTTAATCTGCGACTGCCCGAAGCTGGCCGCGCCTTTTCTCATCAGCCCCTGCATGTATACGGACTGGGTATACGTCGCCATTGGCATGCACTGCGTGCAGCGTTTTTCTCGCAAAGACGCTTTTTTACTGCTTTTTATTTCGCTCGTATTTTAACTGCGGTGTACGTGAGCGACCTGAAAGCTTGCTAGAAATAAGCTTCTGTGAGGCGCCGAGATGACTGACAGATGGTAATGCGAATCTTAGGAAGACTGCTCGGATAACCTGATGTGAGAATAGATTTTTTCAAACCCATCTAGTGTATTTGTACAGGAAAGCCAGTGGAAGAAACATAATAATTTCAAGCAAGTATTTATAAACTTGTCTTTATGATGAATCCTCTCTATTCAAAATCAAAGTTACTGCGAAATCATAGCTTAGGAACATTGATGTTCACGACATTTCCCAATTTTTAACGTAATTTTAAATGGGTAAGTTTAATCGTCAAATTGACTGAAAATCTAAATATGTATTTAATTTATGAGCCTCTCATGATCATCTATAGCGGGCCCGAAGTTCCAGATGGTCAAGATACCGAATTACAAAGGTGCAAGGATTGCAAAAATCAGACGTAAAGCCTATGCAAGTAGTAAAACCATATGTATGCGCAGACATTATAAACTACTACGACATATTGTAGTTCATGATTTACAAAGTTTTAATAGACCAAATAATAGTTAGTGGTTGTGCAGGGAATGGAAAATCAGTATATGGAGATTATAAAATGAAGAAAATTTTATCATTCCAGGACAACCATATAGTTCCACATTTCCTAACCAGTAATGATACAAAGAAGCCCTTTCAATCCTTAAGTCTATTGAAACTTGATGCTGCATTTGTGATCTATTATTACTTCATGCGTGGTCAGAAAATGCATAGGTTTTATTTCTGATTTTTGCAATCTCGGCTCTGTTTGACCATCTGTAAATCGCGACCTTTGACACCTAGGACCTCGGAACCAAAAGAACATTTTCGTAGGGGGGTCGTAAAACTACAATTGAACCTTTCCATAAGCGGTGTGCGCGATGGTCCTTTATAGATTTTAAAGATGAATAAAAATTTTATAATTATAAAATACTCTAAATTTTAAAACTCTAATTAGAGTTCAAATTAATTGGAATCAATTGCAATCTGTGATCGTTTGATCAAAAGCATTTCTAATTTAGAATGCCGGTGTTAGCATTTCTCTGTATGAATAATTCTGTTACAATAGACTCATAAAGTTTTAAATGCATTCAATAATAAATTTGAAGATATAATAATTTATGGACCTGCTTGTTATGACTAATATGAACTTCAAATTCAGAATATGAGTATAATTGTAAAATCAATCCATTTTGTATTCCTTTTAGTTAAAAACTAAATTGATTAATTAATTTTAACCGAACTACTCAAAATCGTGTTCAAATCTCGTTATCTTTTGAAAACAAAAAGCAAGTGTCAATTACATTTTTTATTTTTGAAAAGTTATTTTTGGTGCATTGTAAAATAATCTATCTATCATTAGCACAACAAAAATGACCTAAATATTAAGTTTGAAAAGCGGCTATTATAACACTCTGTATAATTGAAAATGGATTATTTTTTAATTGCTTTCATTCGGCTATAATAGCCAGCAATAAGGCAATTGATTCGCCACAAAAAAACTATTGTCTAAAACTGGGACTCGCCTTCATTGTTTATTGTAAAGCGACAGTCACAGTTTAAAAACATTTGCTCGATTTTCTTTAGTTTTAATAAATTGAGCCAAATTCCCCATTTGAATGTTAGTTGCTTTTGCTTTTTTTAACACTCCTCTCTTCGAATCAATTTTAAGTTTTAATCTTTGTTCAATTAAATTTATTTTACCCAAGTAACCCTATCAAGCGAAACTGTTAAGGTTTCAAAATAAATGAGCGAGTTTATTAAAGTTTTTCGGTACGACGAAAATCGATACATCCATAAAAGAGCTGAACGCTTTTCATTCAGCCGATCTTGGGCTTTCTTCAACGATCATTTCAAAAACCTTCATCCCCGCCACAAAGGGAGCCGAGTATGAGGCAGGAACTAAGCATTAAAGGGGTAAAAAAAGAGCAGGGAAAGAGGAGAAAACGAGAAAAAAAGCGCAGGCATGGGCCCTCATCGTCGCAGGCTCGCACAGGTCGTCAGCGCTGAAAGTCTTCTCGCTGCCGCGAAACAATCAGCCCGCTTACGTTCGCGGGTCTGCAATAGAGGCGGGAGAGAAAAAAGATTGCCCGGCACCCACATTTTAGGGACACTTATTTCAGGGGCGCATACACGAACGGCGACGCATAAAAAAGACGCGCTGCAACTCTCAGACCTCTGACCTGCAGGCCAACGTACGATAGCGAAACAAAAGCGCGATTCTTGTCCCTTCCCCCTTATCTATAGAGCGACGAGTCGGCCGAGTTGTACGCGCGGCGAACCAAACTCTCCCTTCATTGACGTGGGCTATATTTATCACGGCAAATACTTGCCCCGGGACGCCATTAGGTATGCGGCTCGTGTAACGCTATAACGTTCTATTGGGCCGGGGGAGGAACTTCCTCGCACTCACTCCCGCTCTCTTTACCTCGGTGTAAGGGCTCGTTACACCCTTGTCATTAGACTAATTGTGCACCGCTCGCCGCGATTTACGAGGCGCGAACTCTTCGGCGCGTTTGGGGGTGCTGCTGCAAAAGGATGATCAATTTTCGAAGGGCGTGTAGAGGATGCTTAAAGTTATTTATGCACGGAGAAAAATGTTTAATTAAAAATGCCTATAATTTTTATTAAAAGTTGCTATATTTTATACTAACCTAGAGACAAAGTCGAACTATATTAAATTTTAGTATACAATACAGTAAAATTTCAAATTATCAAATTTTGCTATACTGTGAATCGAATTTTACTGTACGGTATATCAAATGTTACTATACGGCACATAAAATATTAGTACGCCACATATTAAATTTTATATATATCCATTTTTATAAACATTTTTTTTGTAATTCCAATTTTAGTCCTTGCTGATAAACATTTTTACTTTATTTTTTAATTGCATTAATTTTTAAGTGCAAGTACAGAAAATTTAAGGCAGTGTATTTAGTCTTCAGTGATTATTTAGTCATGTTTCACTTTTTAAATTCATATTTTAGACCTTCGCATTATTGAGGCAAACGCTCTAACCATTGCGCTACGCAACGCTTACAACCAATAAATTTTGATTTCAGTTATACGTCATCTGATAACTTGTACTTAAAAATTAATGTAGTTACATTAAAATAAGCATTGAAATTGTCGCAAATGTTCATTATGCCTACTTGAATAGTACCTTGAATTTTAATGTAACATGTATGAACTTTCATGTATTAGTCACGTTAATTAGTGGTCCCGGTAGTCCTTACGTTGTATTCATAATATTCGGTAAACTTAGCTGCATATAATCGGCAGACAGTTACTTAAATTTTATTATACAGTATATCAAAAATTTATCCGGATGTATTTCATTGTAAATTTTTACTACATTATAAAGCATTTTTTGATACAGAATTTACTTAAATTTTACTATACCGTATACCAAAATTTAACCGAATGTATTTCATTGTTTATTTGTATAATTTTTACTATATTATATAGCATTTTTTGATACATTGTGTATTAAATATTCATACAAGTATATTAAATTTGCTGCATAAATCAAGTTTGTCTTCCGATTCATAAAAAATATAGCAATTTTAACTTAAACATTTTTCTCCGTGTGCATGACTGACGAGTTTAATAGAAAATTTGATTCAAAATTAAAATCGACCGTGTTTTGCTTTTATGTTTATAAAGAAGTTGCAGAAAGGTAGCGGTGTACTCTGAGATTGAAGATTTGATCTAAATTCTTTGAATTGTTATTTCCATCAGGAATTCGGGCAGAAAAATCGATTGCTTTTGTTCGTTGAAAATAATAAAATGCAAAAAGTACTTCACGGAAAATTTTGCAATATAAAATATTTTTGTTTCTTCCTAGAGGAAGTTTTGTGATAGTAATTTGTGAATTTTTTAACTTTTATTTTAACTTTATTTTAATTTTATAAATAAATTTCTTTTTAATAATTTTTTTAAAAATACATTTTTTTTATACATAAATTTTTATAAATAACTTTTTTTTTAAATAATTTTTTGGTTTAATAATTTTTTTTATATAATTTTTTTGTATAGTTTTTTACAGTAATAGCAAAATTCAAACGCAAACGCAAAATTCAAATTTTAAATAATAAAATTATGAGTTTTTATAAACTAAAGAAACGAAATTTTTTAATTCTATTTTAACTTTTCTATTTAGCTTTAAATGGTTAAATATAAGAGTTCAATTTAAAAAATTCGAACTTAGTGGATCCTTGCGCTCAATTCTTACAGACCAATCAAATCAATCGACCTTCGATTTCTTTCCGTTCCGTTATATTTCTCGTTTACGATTCAACAGCTAATAATAGTTTTTTGAGATTCGCTGCAGCGCCATCTACCATTCACATTTTTCGATTCACCAGAATCAGTGAATAAATTTTCGGCTTCAACTTTGCTTAATTACTTTTTTAAGTGAGGATTTTTTTTTACTATAAAACTAACAGCTAAATAAAAGACTTGGAATTAAATATAAAGTTTTCTTTTTATTCAAAATTTTATATATACATTGATGAATCTACTTCATCGATGCTTTTTCTTTCGAGGATCCATTTTTTCATTACCATATCATTTCTATAGGCACAAATTGGTAGCTGCAACTACTATCATGATGGCAAGAAATGGGATCCACTGCAAGGTTATTCAACAAAGGACTTCCTGCATCTTATAGGTTTTTCACTACACTGAGAAAAATAACAAAATAAAAATTACTATTTTTTGAACTGAAATATAAATTGTTTTTTTTATTTTCTTCAGTTTAAGTCAAAGTAAAATTAACGTATAAAATTATTTTTGAAAAAAGTAAAGTTAATTTTATAAATATTTTAAAAGTGTAAAACTCATCTATCAGAGAAGAACTTTTTAAGCCGTTTAGCTTTTTTAAGGCCTTTAACGTAAATTCCGGCTCCGTCTAGGATAGAATGTAATGTCCTGTCGAGCTCTTCATCCGGGATATCACCAGCTTTCCATTGTATTGTGTGATAATTGTTTTCAAACAATAATTTTCCGACTTGTTCTTGTCCGAAAGTCAGCTTCAATAGTGAGGTGGTTTGAAGAAAAAAACTGCTGGTAGAGCATCTTCTTTGAGAGGTATGACCACCTCTTTAAAAATAAATTCATTCAAGCTGGTTTTGAAACCCTGTACGTCTATTATGTAACCCATTGTTCGACCATCTCGCACAAGAGCAAGCTGAAAACTGAGCTTGTCGATGCAAGCGGTTTCTTATATCCTTTCACCACCCCTCGATACCTCCTTTACCACCACTCCTACTCAATTGACAAATCACTAAGTCAACCATTAACGATCGAAGTCCTCTAGGATAAAAGGAGGTGCTTCGGTAAGCTGAGCACAGTTCACGACCAAGCGTCAGTGAGTAACTGAGTGCTAACTTGAGACTAAGTGTTACAAATTCTTTTATTTTATTATCGAAACGAACTTGAGATTTCCATTATGGATCAGTATTTTAAAGTGGCCAAGATGAACTTGATGATATAAAAAGATGGCTGCACCTCGGTGATGCAGCTCTGCAGTTAGCGAATGTTTTATGGCGGACTAGTTTATTGGTGCCTGAAAAGCAGAAACTACAAGCTACCATTGCTCTCATAAAGACCACTTTACACCTGCGGAGAAAATGCCGAGTAGGTGCTGGACTTGCAGAAGGAGCTCCAGTATCATCGACTGTCAGTGGAGAGGAAGTTTTACCATCTGTTAATTGGGTAGACCTTGAGAGTGCTTTTGAGAATAGGATTAACCTATAGAAGACCGGAATGACGCCATATGGCGCATTTTCTAAAAATTCATTACAAGTGTACTTTTATATGTTAAAAATTGTAGAGAATCCAAATTTACAGTCCAAATTGAAGTATCACATGATCGAATTTTTCTAACCTCAAAATCCAATTCATAAATTCTGATTTGTAAAATCGTTCTATTAGAATTTTTTTTAGTTCTGATTTAATTGTTATATACGCTGATCTACAAATTTGAAGTTTGATGATGGCAATCACCGCTAGGTGGTGACTACCCATTATTTCGTTCTCTACAAAAGCTTCGTCATATTGAATATATAACCACCATTTCAATATTTTATTAGAATATGATTTCAAATTCGTCATCAGCGACTCCTAAAATCCTCATACACATAAATTTAGGTGTAACGTTCGATTTTCTAAAAACCTTTCGTCCGCCATTTTAGATCAGCCATCTTGAATTTTGTAACAACCAAGACTTGGTATAAGCAAGCCTAAATCACAATATGGCGTCAAAATTATGATCAACGACTTTTAGAAATGTTTATTTAAAATTCGGCCAATTTAATCCATGCATTACCATCCCGGACCGGCATGACGCCGTATGGCGTCATGGGTTGAGTTGCCAACATTTAACCTTGGATTGGCTCTAACTTAGAGACCTCAGAACACTTTTCTGTAGAGATAAGAAACCAACTAATTTTTAAAATCCCGGCCCTCTAAAGGTTAATACTGCTATGATTGCAAACAATAAACATCTCGATCTAACAGCTCTCATGCGAGGTGTTGAAAAATAATTTGTGACACGAGTCAACGAGAGATTAAAATTTTATTTTCTTAGGTATCGAGGTCCTGCTCACAATTCGTGCAACATTAGCTATCAGGATTGGAGAACTATCCCAGTAGTTTTCCATAATCTCAGTGGCTATGATGCGCATCTTTTTATCAAGGAAATAGCTACTTGTTTCCCAGGAGGACCCAGGTGTTAAAATAACAATATTTAAGGGAAGGGTACAGTAAGAAAAAAAAGTTCTTTATTTTAAATTTTACATTTTTAAAATTATAACCATGTTTTAGTTACATAAAAATTAAGAAATAAAAAAAATTTGAGCTCATTTCAATCAAATTTGAAAGAGTTTTACTTTAAAAAGTTATCAAAAAAGGGATTTATTGAAAATGTTTTTTGCGGGACATAATTTTAGATATTACCCAAAAACTGACATTTTTTCATACAGAGTGCCAAAACCACAACTTTACAGAGGCTTTTTTTGTAGACTCAAAAATGCAAGTTAATGACCTTTTTGAGTCAACGAAACATCAAAAAGGTGAAAAAATGCTCTATTTTTAACAATATAATTTTCAATAAAAAATTGAATAATTATTTTAAAAATGAAAGCCTCTGTAACTTTTTTGTCAACATAATAACCAACCTTCGTGGACAGTTGCAGCTAGATCCAATGAAAGTTGCCTCGCAGGAGACATTTTGGACATTGAAACAGTTGATTTTCAGAAAATCAAGGTTAAAGATTCTCACAGAAACAAGTTAAAAGATTCCTTATTTAGGCAGTTCAAAATTTTCCAGCACCATACAATAGTCCTTCCAGCTTCCTCAATAAAATTTCTGAAGGTTGCTGATACTTTTTGTGATTACGATATGCCTTTCTCTTCTGCTTCTCTGGTGTAGATTGCCTTGGCTGCCTGCGCGTGGCTCTTCTTTTGGCAAAATCAATGTCACTCAAATCCAAATTTTAGAGATGATTTACTAGGAACTTTATAAATTTTTTTTTAAAAAGCTCTACTTACTTGCGAAACTTTCGCAACGAGATTCTGTGTGTTGGGGTCGACCATGCTCAAAGGCAAATTTAAATTGGCAGATGGTGCGTGAACAATTCTTCCTAAAATCGTACCCTTCTTGCGTATGATTTTTGTTAACGCCTTGGTGTCGATTTTCTGTATGCATGGAATACCTCCTGTCTCATCCAATCCGACAGAGATTTCGTTGATGGCCATCAGTGACTTGGTGTATTGCAAAGTCCGCTGACCACCAATCCGGCTGCCCAGATTTTCTGAGATTCGAAATATCTAAATAAAATAAAATAGTTATTTATTCATAAAGATCAATTTAATTAAAAAAAGTGCTACGGAGTAAGATCATTATTAACGACACTCAATAAACAGATTAGGGGTTCTAAAAAAGACCCCACGGTCATCATTGTCGCATTATTATAAAATTTATTTTTACCAGCAGCACTTTCGCGTACAAAAAATTAGCGTAACGTGTCATCGTGATTCATTTAATTAACGATAACGTATTGCTTATGAAGTACACTAATTTATATAGTAACTTTTAAAAATTCCAGAATATTTTAAAAATTACTATGTGAAATAATAAAATTTACAATAAATAAAAGTTTCCTACGCGTAATGAAACAATATTTTAACAAATTAATCAAATTGGGACTGTAATTCATAAATCGTGGTCTAATTAGCTGGAAATGCCGTATTCATCCTTCTCGTCAAAAGGTACGCCGTAATTACCAATCAGCGGATAGGTAAGCACTAGTATCTGCTCGCAGTAGGACGGATCAGTCAGAGATTCAGGATAACCAATCATACCAGTTTGAAAAACTGTAGCAAGAGCATGAAATTGAGCTTTCTAATAATCAGTAAAAATTTTGTTTAGTCATATAGTACGTTGCACACGATATATTTTTTTGACAAGTACGTGACAATGGTCCTTTTGAGTGTCATTGTTTTCTGTGTGGAAAATGCTGAATCTCGCCAGTGCGGGAATGAGGACGAGTTCTCGCACGAGTGAGGGATTTCGTACTTTCCGCACAGAAAACAGGCTCGTAAAAGGTCCATTTCCACGCAAGTTGCAACACTCAAGAGTATCGAGAGACAATCGGATTAAAATCCGACGATAAAGGAAAATTTGTCTTTATAAGGCACCGGATAGAGGCTCTCGGGTTACTTCCCTAATATCCTTGCCTTAAGACGGACAGCCCAAACGCAGGTCTTTCTTTTGCCGGTAACCTTAGAGGAGGAAAAACTTGGTGGAAGGAAGCTTTCCCTGATCGGGATATTTCTCGGAAACGCGCAAGCTGTTACTGGAGAACACGAACGTGGTTTTTTGATAGTTAGCTTTAATTAGAGATAAATTTTCATTCGAGTTAAAATTTAAGTTTTTTTTCTTTTAATATTTCAATAATAAGTGTAGTAATAAAAAAATTTATTAGTATATAAATAAATAATAATATAATTTTAAGAAACCGCAGTTGCTTCTAAATTATTCAAAAACCTTCGCACGTCGTAAAAACTCCGATAACCTTGCAAAGTGTTAAAAAACAAATTTTCTAAGTTCTGATTAAAACCTATAATTTTTAATTGCAACAGCCCTGCGTGCATCTTAATTACCCGGACAGCTGTAGTAATTAATAATCCAGTTGAAATAGCAGTTTTTGGTTCATTTCGACATATGGGCATTTTTTTTATTCGCTTTAGAGTGCTCCCAATATGGGACCAACAAACCGAAGTCTCAACTCTAGTAGCAAGTTTTAGTAATTGAAAAATAAAAAAGAGGCACTTTTTTTGGTCTTATTTTTATAACATCTATATATATGTTGAATATATCAGTTCAGTCGTATTTTTAATATTATTATTATTTTGATTGTTTACATTAGTTTCAGCAACTAGTTCAAATAAAATAAAAAAATTACTTTTCTTTGGCTAATAATTAATAGACCAAAAAGTACGCTCTTATCAAGCGCAGTGTAGGGTTGCATCCGGCCCATCGTCCGCCGCGCAGCCGAAGTGCGCGCTTCCAAGCGCTTAAAAATTATATGAACGGGAGCGACGAGGAAGGAAGATCGAAAATCCTCGACCTTCGTTCCTTTATATGCTTAAAAAATGACCACAACTAGGTCCCGTACATAAAAATCGGCTTTTAGAACGACCGGAAGCGCGCGCTTCTAAAGCGCCTGAAGAAAATCGATTTAGGACTGAAAACAAACTAACGGATGACCATAACGACCGGACAATATTATTGACATTTATAATTGATTAATTTCGAGATATTAAAGGGATTCCAATATTAAATACTTGAAAATGGTATTGATTTGAATGCACAAATCTGTGACCATTTAAAAATTATTAATTATTTAGAACTTAAAATTAGAATCGACTGCTTTTATATTTTTACAATTAAATTCCGCTATAATTATATTAGTTTTAAGAACAAAAAAAAAGAAACACTTGCGACAGAAAAAATACAAATTAAAATCATTTAGCCTTTAATTATGTATCGACCATTTAAAAAAAAACGTTTTTACAAGTTAAAAATACTATATTAAGGGGGTATTATAGCGAAAAAATTTCAAAAAATGGAAAATTTTTTTATTATATGAAAATAAATGTTTATGCAAAAATTTAAAAAATTAAAGAAATAATAGCATATAATACGAAAATTTTTAATTTTCGATTTTTTGAAATAAATTCTAAAAATGTTATAATTTATTAATAAATGTTATCAGAACAATACATAAATGTATAAAGATTTAAAAAAATGGATTTTATTACTACAAAATAAATTTTAATACAAAAATTTCAAATGTGATGTTTCAAATACAGCGCGCGGATCGCGCTTCAGTCGTGTCGCCACGGTCGCCCCAGCGATTCAGTACGCGCCGTGACGTCTTGGAAGCATGGACGAATAGAATCTACAATTAAATCAGTTTGAATTTGTGAAATAAGTTTGAATCCCGTGTCGAAAATATCTCCTATTGAATCCGGTTTAAATTTTGTGTTTGAGCAATTCGAACTAGATACAAATAATTGCTTGTAAAAAGGAAGGCAGTTGGGATAGTTTCGAAAAGCAATCGACACGACTTCCAAACGCCGCAAACACTACAGGGACCACACCAGTTTCCCGAGGCCGAGAAAGCCGATCGACCGTATTAAAGGAAAAAACTTTAAAAATGAAAATTCATACAACTAAGAAAAAGAAATTTAGGGATACTAGACATTTACAAAAAATGAGTAAAAATTCAATAAGTATTCAACGGCAAGGAATTAGTGGTACAGAAAAAAAATATGAAACGACCATGCTGAAAATGTGTGCAAAATTGAAGTCAAAAAATATCAGGATGTTATTACCCATTAAGACTACAGATGGAATGATTAAAAACCAGTTAGTTAAAACAGAAAAATTTGATTGTTACAAAATGGGAAAAATTAAGAAAAAGAATTCTCTTGGATCCTCTTCAACGTATTCGCAGGTTATAACAAATGAAATATCAAATATGCCTAAGGCAACAATAGAATTATTATCAAGGCGGGAAGAAAAACTAAAACTAATTCGATATAATATAGGTGTATTTTCAAGTGAAATTTTAGAAAAACCAGAAGAAAAGATAATGAATTTGTTACCGTTGTTAAAATTTATGGAAGAGAAAGATCCAGAGATCTACATAACTGTCCGAAAACTGGCTGCAGCTTCATTACTGGAAATATATACAGATCTTTTGCCATCTTATAACATCAGGTTTATTCAGGAAAATTCTGTCAAACTTAAAAAAGAAACTTTACGTCTTCATAATTATGAAGCATCTATCTTACAACATTATAAACAATATTTGCAGCAGCTTGAAAAAATGGCGAAGGTTTTGAATAAAAACAAAATTTTATATTTGAAACAACCAAATATTCATTTAGGAACATTTTCAGTTTTATGCCTCACTAAAATATTAATTAATCAGCCTTACAGTAATTTCTCTTCAAACATTATTAATTTCTTAGTTCCTTTTTTAAACAACGAACATGCAAGCATCAGAAAACTTGTGGCACAATGTTTTACTCACATATTCAAGATTGACAAGCGTGGAGAAATCAGCTTGATTATAACACGACAGTTGAATAAATATATTAAATTACAGAAGCATGCAATTCATGTAGAATTAATACATATTTTACTTGATTTGAAAATCAAGTCTACTGATAGTAATAAGGAAAAAGAAGATCAAGCTAAATATAAAAAACTTCTTTCTAATAAAAAAAGAATAATTTTTTTGAGTAAAAAGGAAAGAAAAAGAAAGTATAAATTGGAGCAAATTGAAAAAGAAATTCTAGAAACTGAAGCAGAGGAAAAAGTGGGCAATGAAAAAGTTTTTTCACAAATTACAAATTTAGTTTTTATGATATATTTCCGAATTTTAAAACAATCACCAAGCAATAAAATTATTTCTTATTGTTTAGAAGGCTTATCAAAATTTTCGGATTGCATCGGCGCAAGCTATTGTCAGGATTTAATCAATGTTCTAGATGCATTAATTGAAAAAAAGATTTTAAAATTTAAAGAGCAGCTTCATTGTTTATACACAATTTTAAAAATATTTCCATATCATACTACAAGGGCAGATGTTGATCCTGTCAGATTTTATAAACACCTTTACAAAAACTTGTTAGAAATACATATTGGAAGAAGTTATACTGAAATCAATATTATTATAAAATCTTTCTTGGATGTTTTTGTTTATCAGTGTAAAAGCGTTCATCAAAATCGCCTGTTTGCTTTCTTAAAAAGAGCTTGTATAGTTACTTTGAACTTACAGCAGAATGGCGTTCTTGGTATTATTTCAGTAATAAGATTAATAATGCAAACTTGTAAGATACCCAATACTTTACTAGATGCAGATTGCAGTAATGGTACTGGTATCTATCTAGAAGACTCAGAAGAACCCGAATATTCGAATGCACATTGTACAAACTTATGGGAAATGAGTGCTTTGCAGCGGCATTATCACAGTACTGTCCAAAATTTTACAAAAAATTACTTGAAAAATATTTTTATCAGTGAAAAAGGATCTACACCAATACAAATGTCAAAGTTGTCACCTGAAGATTTATATCGAACCTACAATCCATATGGAGGTAATTTTCAGCCACCTGTAATGAATCCAAAACTTATGAAATTAAAGAATCTTCAAAATAGAAATTTTACAGAAAGATTTCAACAATATGTCAAAGACGTTAATATTGATAATATTTATCAATCTAATTGTAATATGTATAATGATTTAATATCAAAATAAAATGAAGTGGTTAAAGTTTAAAAAAGAGCCTGTATGGGACGTACCGAGCCCCAGCTCTGAGAAGGAACAATTTATGTACTATTTATGTTATTTGCATTGTTTATTTTATGTACTTTTAGCATTTTTCGTTTTTTTGAATAAAAAAAGTTGATTCATAAAGCTACAGTGAATTGTGTATTTTTATTTTGTTACTCATGTAACAATTAATTAGTACCTAATCTATATTACGAAGAATATGTGTACAAAATTTTATTAAGATTGTGTAATTATTATGGAAATAATCGGTTTTAAAATTTTAAAATTTTAACTTTTTTAGATATTTTGATTTGAACTATATTAGAATAATTCAAAAAAGAATAAAAAAAACAGTCGTCAACCTGACCTTTGACGACTTTTCTTCATCTCCCTTCAAAAGACGCTATAAAAATAAAACAAAAAAAGTGCCTGTTTTTGTTCCAATTTATCGAATTGACCGGTTTTGACGTTTCACCGACTGGACTAGTGTAAGTGCGAAGACGACTGCGCAGACCCGTACGTAGAATTTCTCTTATGCCAGCTGCGCGTCCACGTGTTCCAACTACCGACGTTCTCTATGTTGTCATTTGTTTTCTCGAATTCGATGCGCGGACTTGAGTTTTGAGTGATTTGGTTAACTACCAGTAATAAATGGGCGCGCGCCGATGTTTCGCGTTCGTTATTCAACTGTCGCTCTTTCGGCTGATGATCTCGAAACGATTCGAGAT
>JAWWEM010014863.1:0-23077 GCA_035582935.1 Ormyrus thymus | reverse complement strand
TTAAGTACCAAAATTAAGTGAATATTTAAAGAAACAATTACTAAATTATAATTTACCAAATAAACGATCAAAATTTTAAAAGGAATAAGCAGTTATATAACTAAAACAGAAAAATTATTTAGCAATAAAAATTTTCAAGAATTCTATTTATTAGAAAGAAAGTTCTAACAAAAAATTATCTGAATTGGGTCAACGATCTTCTACCTGTAAAACGATCGTTAAAAGTCAATTCAATTTTCCCAAGAATTATTTATTACTTTGCGCTAATTCTTCAAAGCAGTTAATTACCACATTTAGGACAGTTCAATTGTTACAAGTTAATGAACTTTTGCACCTTTCAATCTCAAAAGAAAAATATAGCCATTCTAGAGGAAATAAAAAAAAACCGGAGATGAAAATAAGAGTTATCAGGTACTAAAAAAGATTGCGTTACGCAAGAGAAAAAAAAGGAAAAGAAAGAAGCGCCTGCAAAAAGCACGAACTGGAACGCAGAAATTAGTGGATTGTTAGACTCTGGCTCGGCTTGTAGGAAAACACACCGGAGGAATGCGGCTGCAGGAGCTGTTGCTCGCGGTTGCGGCCGCCGCATTGGTAATGGGCAGCGAGGTTGACGTCAAGGTACCAGGAAGTCCCCCTGGAGTCATCGAAGTCACCAACCCCTTGGCCGAGGAAATCCCGATGGAACCACTTCCTGGTCTGCTGTATCCCAGAGAAAGTGAATCACGCGAAGTAAATACCTTTCTTTTCTACCGGCCTATTATTTGAAAATCATGTTTCTTTTCCTTTAATTCTGATTATTTTAATTATGCTTTGATTCAGGTCAGATCTCTAGATGGATTCTGGGATTTCGTTATACCACCGACTTATGATCTACAGAAAGGTCATCGAGAAGCATGGTTTACCAATAATTTATCAAAGGTAATTATCTTAGCAGTGTAATATCCTATACTTGAAAAAATTTAACTGTTCTTGAGTTATGTTGCTAAAAATAGATTTTATGTCAAAGCTTATTTATTCTCATTTACCTACTTAATATTATAGGTAGCTAAAGTTATGCAAATACCTGTGCCCTCATCCTACAACGATATCACGACTTCACGAGCTATACGTGATCATGTTGGACCTGTATGGTACGAAAAAACCTTCTATCTACCCCTTTCTTGGAAGGACAAACGTGTTTTCCTGAGATTCGGATCAGTCAACTACCTTGCCCAAGTGGTAAGTAATCGTCAGTTTAACAAAAATGTTGGTCCTTATAAATTTACTCGTGGCACGATACTTTCCAGTGGTTAAATGGTGAATTACTTACTAATCACGAAATGGGTCATTTACCTTTCGAAGCTGAAATAACGGAAATGGCATTATACGGGGAAAAAAACCGGGTCACGGTGGCCGTAGATAATACCCTCTTACAAACCAGTGTTCCTCAAGGTAAAGTTGTTGACGCAGAAGCCGATAATGGTACTATCAAAGTGCAGTCTTACACGTTTGACTTCTTCAATTATGCTGGTATTCACAGGTAATACCTTAAATTTTAATTCAACAAAAAAACCGCGAAAATAAAGTTTACCTACTGTAATCTTATGTTGATAAATTCATTCGACTTTCCTCAATTTAAAAGATTAGTTTTTAATCAGTCGAAATTTCAATAAAACGAAATTTAAAAACAAAATTATTTTGATATTTTATTAGTGTCAAATAATGGCAAAAGTCATCAATGAAAATATTTTCCAAAATTACATCAATTTAATGGAATTATTGCAATTTATAAAGGATATCAGTTATTAAGGGAATTAAGTACAACGGGTCTACATTCGTGAGACAAAATTTGCATCAATATACAGTTAAATTTACATTTAAGTATTTTAAAAATGTAACTTGATCACTTGCGTTGCAGCTACTTTACACATTTCTTTTTTATTTACTTTGTATTGCAGGCCTGTTTTACTGCATACTAAACCAAGGGTATATATTGAAGATATACAAATTGACTCAGGATTCATAGGTGACATTGGCATTATTAAATACAATGTTGCCATAGCAGGTTTAGACGAGAAGGAAACTCCGTTTTGCCAAGTACATCTACTCGATGCCGAAGACCAACATTCTATAAGGGCACATGTTGGAACTCAGGGAACTATAAGAGTTAACTCACCTCGACTATGGTGGCCCCGATCAATGAGTACAGACCCTGGTTACATGTACACTTTAGAGGTAATTTAAGTTGGTAAACAGTAATTTTTCCCTGGACTAAGCATACATAAAACACTGTTCTGAAATGATAACAGATTTTTTAAATATGTTATCGTTTTATTGGTAAAATATAAAAATACTGATTTGACAGCTAACGTTGCTAGATTAGATTACAAAAGATCAGATTAGTAATATCTTATCTACTTTTTAACATTTTAAAATCCATTTTATGAGAATTCTAGATTACCATTTTTTTGTTTTAAAATTCAAATTACTTTTCTTATCTAACGTTAAGTACAATAAATTAGATAATAATGCATTTAACAATTACAGGTAACCGTCCTTGTACCAAATGTAACTCAACCAGATATTTACAGACTGCCAGTAGGAATCCGAACCTTAAGGTGGACCAACACATCGTTTTATATTAACGATAAGCCTATTTATTTCCGCGGGTTTGGTAGACACGAAGACTCGATCCTCAGGGGACGCGGTCTTGACTTAGTTACAGTAGCGAGAGATTATGAATTACTTAAATGGGTCGGAGCCAATGCTTACAGAACCAGTCACTACCCCTACAGCGATGAAGTTCTCGATGTTGCTGATAGGTATGTACTGTCAATTTGGAATGACACACGATTTTAAATGAAAAGAGTATTTTACACTCGTTAAATATTTGAATCAGTTAACAGCAGTTTTCTTAAAATAATAACTAAATCTTTCTTTTAAGGATGGGAATCATGATCATTAACGAATGTCCTTCCGTGGACACTGAGAACTTTTCGCCGGCTCTGCTGAAGAGGCACAAACAATCTCTGTCCGAATTGATCCGCAGAGACAGGAATCGGCCTTCCGTCGTGATGTGGTCCATTGCAAACGAACCGAGAACCCAGTTGGCCGATGCCGGATTGTATTTCAAAGAAGTGGCTCATCACACGAAGACTCTTGACCCAACCAGGCCGATTACCATAGCACTTGCGCGCGGTGTTGGTGTAAGTGTAAATAATTATCGCGTTCTAGCTTTGCTAAATTATATTAAATTTGCAATTTTAAACTAAACAAGTAAGCCGTAAATTGCAGTAGAGTAGGTTCGTATTAAATAATTTGCATTTTCATATTTTTACATATATGTCCTGATAACCATTTATGAAAAAATTTTATTCATATTATGTACTTCCGGTGAAGTTTAAGCATTTTTTTGTTATGAAAATATAAATTTTTATATAAAATAAATATCTAAAAGTAATATAGGCACTATTTAAACAGTCGGCTGGCCTTAAAATATCTGCACTATAAATTTTTTTCGCATTTCAATGAAGAGTGTAGTTTAAATACTAAAATTTCCACCAGGATGCATCCAATAACGGTTATACAAATCTTTACGCTTGAAACTGCAATAAAATAACCGCCTATACTTATTCACAATTTACGAACAGGAGGACAAAGCCGGTCAGTATTTAGACATTATCAGTTTCAATCGGTACAATGGTTGGTACTCAAACACCGGCAGGCTGGACATGATCACTAGTCGCGTCGTATCTGAAGCTCAAGCTTGGTTCAATAAATACAATAAACCAGTATTAATGTCGGAGTACGGCGCAGACACTCTGTCCGGACTTCACGAGGTAAGCAATGCTCGCGTAACTCTCGAACGCTTAACTTTTGTAACTTAATAAGTGTTTACTTTCTCGCTAAAGTTTTCTAATAAAATATTTTAGTGAAAAGTTTTGAACTTCCGAATTTATTTCAAGCTCTGACGATGAACTTTTCAAGCGCGTCGAGAGTGGAAAAGTACCGTTGCGCCAATTCGGGAAATAATAACACGTCATTGCAGGATAAATTAACATACGGTAATCGGTATACAAAAAGTAAATAGCAAATGACTCGTTGAATACAAACGAATTTTATGATTGAAGACAAAAGTGACAAAAGATCTAATTATAGATATTATTTGGCAAAATTCATTTATTTGTACTTTACGTAAAACTTCATAAACGTTATCGTGCATGTTCCACATAACAACGCATAAAAAGTTTATTACGACGCTCTTACGGCAAAACTGCGTTGAAATATTTTTAAATGATTCATTCGGAAACCAGGTAGATATCGTAATCTTTCCACCTTTGCGCTTCGAAGCTGTTCTAACTCAAAACTGTTAAACTGGAATAGTGCAAGGTGCTTTCATTTTAAAAAACATTAGAAACTGTTTAAGAATTTAATGCGACCAAAATGATAATTAATTATAAGTTTGTAAATTTGCGTACAGTTACCTGAGTACGTATGGAGCGAGGAATATCAAATGGAGACGATGTCAAGGCATTTCGAAGCGTTTGACCAATTACGAGCACAGGGTTTCTTCATCGGCGAATTCATTTGGAATTTCGCTGATTTCCGGACTGCGCAAAGTACGATTTAGTTTTATCAATAAAATTCAATGCCCAATTGTTTTTGTAACAGTACGCGAAATAATGCGAGTAAATATATTTCAGCTTACACGAGAGTAGGAGGTAACAAGAAAGGAATTTTCACGCGCGACAGACAACCGAAAATGGTAGCTCATCACGTGCGAAGAAGATACCACGCTTTAAGCGCGGAGCAGGACAGCGAAGCTGAAGTACCTAATGATCTCGAAAACTATATTTCAGCCCAATATGTGTAGTCTGCTTTTAATGTTTACGAAACATTTTTTAAGTCTTCACATAAGACTGTGTTTTTACAGATTTTGCAACCGGAGCAAACTGCGATGCAATATATAGCACTGTTTTTAATATCGTGCATTGAATCAATATTTATTTTCATTTCGTACTTTGACAGGAAGAGAAAAATTTCGTGATATTTTTATTGTGGGAAGTGTTCAGATTTTATAAACTTTATTATTCTATTTATAAATGTTCGAACATTCGACAAAAAGTGTTCCATATGGTTTGAATCATGTCTCATCTTATAAAATATCATATCTTATACGATATTACACCTTATACGATATCATATCTTATACGATAACTAAAAAAAGATTGAAGTTGTGATCACACCCAAGCTTAATAACGAATGTTAAATTATTTTTTGTAATATTTGATCATGTAATAAAAAATATAAATGAATCTGATTATTTTGTTTATTTCAAACCTTGTAATAATAAAAACGAATGCATTAACATTTTTTTTATTTAAAAAAATGTGTAATTCATGAAGAGATAGTAATATAGACCATATAGGTTTAATGCTAAAGCTTTACGTCGATGATCATTTTACTTTCAGTATACGCATCTATAAATAATTAAGGCGTTCAAATTTGATGTATTTGAAAATTCCATCAGTATTTATTATTTTTATGAATGTGAAACTCTTGAAAGAAATAATGAATTGCAATAAAAATTCTTTTCTTGAAAATGTATCCTGTAAACTCTTCTTTTAGAACAATTAAGATATATTAGTATAGTCACAGTGTAATAATCAGTTTTTAATAGTAACTATGAGTAAGTACGAGTACTTTATCACAGTTTCATTAACACAAAGAACATTTTTCTGAATTAAAACTTGTAATCATTGTTTGTAATATATTCACTTAATTTTCCAAAAATATAGATTATAGCCAGTTTTAAGTTAAAAAAACTGTCAATTGTATATGACCGACATTTACTCATAAAAACTGCGTCCATAGATTTGCAAATACTTTATAAACTCGACCTTCAACGTTGGCCCGCTTTCAAAATTTTAGGTCAATTGCCCGTCCGTTCCAAATGAAAACTATTCTTTCGCCTCCTCTTTGAACCAACGATCTCCAAACGTCCAGCACCGTCCAAGTCAATTGCTGAAATGGCATAAAAATCCATTGCCGCAGACATTTTCCGCGTAGCCGCCGTCGTCGCAGGGGAGATGGCGTTGAAACCGAAAACTAAAGCAGGTCTAGAGCTTCTTGATAACATTTAGAAAGATAAAGCCACTCGTAGAGTCGAGCGCGGAACGCTGCCAGTAAGCATGTTTGGCTTTCAGTGGTATCTGAACGCGTTCAGCATATTTCTCGAAATAGTGGGGCTCGTCAGTATTGAAACAGAGTTGGCGCCACTTCCGGGCCTTTTGTTTCCCCGGGAAAGCGAGACGCGCGAGGTAAGATGTGCGAGGGAGCTTTTTTTCGCGGGAGGATGGGTGTACTTTTGTTCTGCAGAGAAGTTCGATCGGCGGTTACTTTTGAAAATGCCAGTGTGTTGGGGTATTTTTTGCGCTTAGACCGGCACGGTGGTCGCGTTTAAAACTGGATTAGTCCAGGCGCAATAGCTGCTTAGGTCCGGAATCCCTTTGTGTTTTTTCTCGGTCATGTCAAAGTGCCTTCTTCAATGAGGAATTACTTAAATTGCTTGTTTTCCTTTCGGCTTCATTCGAAAATCGTGCTTGCGTGTGTTTCTGTTAAAAATCTTTTGAGTGAACGTGCTTTTGTTATTTGTGGAAACATAATTGCAGTCAAAATCTGATCTATTATTTATCTCACTTCTTACTATTTATGTCTTAATTCTTTTCAAATACACTACGCAAACTCAGATACTTAAATGTTCAACCAAATCTTTAAAAATGTTTTTAAGTATTTTTTGTCTTAACATTTCTTTACAGTGCCAAAACTCCTCTATTATAAGGAAGCAAACATTGAAAATAAATTTTCGAATTAATGCATTGGCAAATGCTTGTGCAAATGCCTAGAATTACAAACTAAATAAAATAATATTTAGTCTCTATAAAATTTTTGACACATTTATAAGCGAGTGATATCATTTATATCTCGACATTCTGCAATAGGTAAAATCTCTTGATGGTTTTTGGGACTTCCTGGCACCGCCTATCCATGATGTACAAAGAGGTCACTATGAAGCCTGGTACATGCAAAGACTTTCCAAGGTAATGCTTTCTACTTAATGAAAAATTTTCGTATTTATGAACTTGTACCTAATAAAATGGCATTTTAGGCCGGCAAGGTGATGCAGATGCCGGTCCCATCTTCTTATAATGATATAACGACCTCCAAGGAACTAAGAGATTACGTCGGACCTGTCTGGTATGAGAAGACTTTCTTTGTACCAGCGGCTTGGGTAGAGAAGAGGGTGTTTTTAAGATTTGGATCCGTCAATTATCTAGCGCAAGTAGTAAGCCAACAAAATAAAACGCCTCTGAATATAACTTTAGTTCTTGATTACATTGACATTTAACATCTGTAAGTAAGAGTTAACTATTCTTTTTTATAAACATTTTAATTACTTTCTAAACATTAAATTTAAAATTTTTATTCAATGACGACAGTACTGCAAAAAATCCAAAATTTTTAATTCAAACAATAAATTCAAAAATGTTTGCATAAAATGCTCCTTTTGAATTCTTATCAATATTCAAAATTTCACTGAAAGAACACTTTCTATGTTCCATGATTTAGTGGTTGAACGGCAACTTTTTGACAAGTCATGAAATGGGTCACCTCCCTTTTGAAGTCGAGGTGACATCGTCTGTTTTGTTCGGCGGAAAAAATCGCGTCACTCTTGCGGTCGATAACGTTCTTCTTGAAACAAGCATCCCGCAAGGAAGCGTCGAAGATGCAAAGACTCAAAACGGCACAGTCAAAGTGCAGTCTTACACATTTGACTTTTTTAATTATGCTGGAATTCACAGGTATTCTTTTAAATCAGTTGTGGATTCGTCTTATTTTCTGAGAATATAAAGTTAATTTTTTTTTCAGGCCAGTACTATTACATACAAAACCAAAAGTGTTCATAGAAGACGTTACAGTCACCACGGAAGTAGTCAACGGCATCGGCGTTATCGGATACAAGGTGAATATAGCCGGGTTAAGTCCCAAGGACAACTATACTTGCGTCGTTAGTCTTATTGATGCTGATAATAAACGAGTGTCTAAAGGACCACTCAAAAGAAGGGAGGGAGTTTTAAAAGTTACGTCGCCGAATTTGTGGTGGCCTCGATCTATGGATAAAAATCCTGGATATATGTATACATTAGAGGTATTATTTTGCTAATAATTTCTTACCTTCTTGATACTGCTAAAATTAAAATAAATATAATATAAATTTAAATTAATAAAAAAAACTGTTGAATACTGGAATAAAAATTGTGACTTTGTAATTTTCAGATTATACTTACCGTAACAAAAGTCAATATAAAGGACATTTATAGACTGCCAATAGGAATACGAACTCTAAAGTGGACGGAAACCTGCCTATTTATCAACAATAAGCCAATTTATTTCCGCGGATTCGGCAGGCACGAAGATTCGGCAATTCGAGGGCGCGGTCTGGACTTGCCAACTGTCGCGAGAGATCATGAACTGCTCAAATGGGTCGGTGCGAATTCTTACAGAACTAGCCACTATCCCTACAGCGATGAAGTCATGGATGTCGCTGACAGGTGCACAATACCACCAATTGCCAGACCCTCAAGTCGCGGCTTCGCGTTTGGGATGAATTTAATTAAAATAATCCCGTAAAAATATTAGCGAAGCATTATGTTAACATTGAAATTTGTCACGAAGGATGGGATTCCTGGTGATCGACGAGTGCCCATCGGTGGACACTGACAATTTATCGTCGACGCTACTCCAGAGGCACAAGCGGTCGCTGTCGGAGTTGATGAGGAGAGATAAGAACCGGCCTTCGGTCATCATGTGGTCCATAGCGAACGAACCGAAACTGTCTAATTACGGGGCTGAAGTATATTTCAAGCACGTGGCTCATCACACGAAACGGTTAGATTCGTCGCGGCCCATTACTATGGCCATCGCTTCAGCGGTCGATGTGAGTTCGGAAACGATGATTCTTATAATATTTTGGAATGTGATGAATTTTAGTTTAAGGGCAGCGATCTATTAAAATAGTTCAACTCAGTTAGTCAATAACAGTAAAATTGAACTAAATAGTTTTTCAATCTTTTTGATAAACTAATTATGATATTCATTTATGTAAATTCAACAGGATAGCGATGCTGCTTATTATGTTGACATCATAAGTTTTAACAGGTACAATGCTTGGTATACGAAACCCGGAAAAACAAATATAGTAACTAAAAATATTATTCAAGAAGCAAAAAATTGGCACAATAAGTATAAGAAACCAGTGTTAGTATCTGAATATGGTGCAGATACTATTGCCGGTTTACACGAGGTAATTTACTTTAACAAAATAATTTTTATATATATTACGATGATGCTTTGACGTATTTATATCTAGCTACCCGAGTACGTTTGGAGTGAAGAATACCAGGTAGAAATAATGTCGCAGCATTTCAAAGCTTTTGATGAGCTGCGAGCTCAAGGATTCTTCATTGGCGAATTTATATGGAATTTTGCTGATTTTAGAACTGCACAAGGTGTTTACGAACTATTTTGCATTATTAGATAAGTAATTAAAAAAATAATTAATATAAATATTTGTGTACATTTTGTACGTTTCAGGGTACACAAGAGTTGGGGGCAATAAAAAAGGAATTTTTACGAGGGATAGACAGCCGAAAATGGTTGCTCATCATGTGCGAAAAAGGTATCATTCTCTGGGTCTTGAGCTGGATCAATCAGAACTACTTAATAATATCGATAATTACATTTCTTCCTATTGTTCCTAAATGTTTTTTAGAGATTATAAATATATTGTTCAAAAACCAGTGAGAATTTATATATTTCTATATATATATATATATATAAATGTATATAACCTTCTTACGTAAACTTTACAATTAATATAATATATAAGTTAAATTAAGTTTCACATTCCACAGATAAAATAGGTTTTTAATTTTAATTATAAATTAGTGATTCTCACAACGGAGCCTTCCCCGGAGGCCTTACTGTCGCATTCAGTCAGGTGTCGATCGATGGGGACGCGAACGATACTGAGCTACATACTCGATTAAATTTTTCAGGGAGGCTGCTCGGGCTATTACTACCATAAATAGCCATTTATGTGCACTCGAGAGACATTCGCGCGCCAAAACACAATAGCCGACTGGTCGCTAATTCTCTCTTTCTCGCCGTCGTCGATCGTAATTCAACTATAGGTAATTCGAAGGTATTAAAGCAACCCACTTACTATTGCCGATCTGTTTCGGATGAGAATCGGCTAGAAGCTCTGCCATCTTGATTCTGCTGATTACAGCTGAAAATCAGGAGCAACGCAGCGATTACTGAAAAAAGAATCTAATTTTGAATGTTATAGCAACGCACGCACGTACGAAGAACATTCTTAACAATACATACGAAAATTATTACGATTTTTCCGGCAAAATGCTAGAAGATACGGGCGTGGTGGCGGGCGCGGGCTATCACTTTCTGCCCTTTCGCGCGCGATTTACCCCCGTTATCGCGCGCGCCCTCCGGTGATGGCGCTAATAATCGAACGCGAACGATTACGATCGAATCATTCGAATCGCGAATTATGTTACAAAATAAAAAAAATTGTTTATCTTTTAATGTAGCTTAAACCTTATGATAAAAAAGTTAAATGTTGTAAATTTTTAACACTGAGAATACTACAATTTTCTATATGAATTAAGAAAGTTATATACGCTTTCACTTTTTGAACAAATTTGAATACAAAAAACTGTTCTTATCACACTATTATTCTTGTAAATTTCTTTGAAATATTGTTGGATGTTTTAAAATCCATACTGCACAGGCTTTAATTATCAGACTTTTATTTTTTTTCATTATCTACTTCATAACTAATTTCAGTAGAAACAAAATTCTTGTTTAAAATTCCATATTATTGTTCAAATTTTTCACTTCAAATTTGTTTAAAATACAGAAGCCATATCACTTATATACCTAGTCAAGTCACAAAGATTTTGTGAAATATTTTCTGAAACGTTTCTATGTGGGCTTATTGTTTTGGGATTTCATTTAGTTTTAAGTTTAAATAAACTAAAACGTGATATAAATTAAAAAAAAATATTTATTAATTTTCTTAATTTTACTTATTTATATTTACATTACGCAGTTGTGTTTTATCAATGATGTGAAAGCAATCGTGTTTATAAAAATGCTTGTGTCAAATTACAACAATAATTTTACACGTTTTACAAAAACTATTTACTAATTAAATAAAATATTAGTTTTTAGCCATTGTTCTTTTCATTGTTCATATCAAACCACTTTAAAATTAATTGATACAAACACTGTTGAAGTGTAGAGTCATAATCTGCATGAGAAGTTTTTCTTTGAACAAATTCAGATCCAAATTGAAGCATTGTTTCACATTCATCTAAATCTTTTGATAATTGCTTACTAAATTCTAATAAATCTTTCAATTGATTTTTTGTAAAAATTTTACAAATTGTACTACTTTTCATTACATTTAGTAAAACTTGAATAAAAGTTTTGAGGCATTCCTCTGTTATACTTTCATTGAAAGATGTTTTTAGACAAACAAGTATTTTTGCTAACATTATATAGTCTTGATTGGACTTGGTCTTATTATAAAGAGCATTTGTAATATTATTCACAATATCAACTATGCAAATAATAGAATCTATATCTCCTTTTGTAATATGTTCAGTAACATTAAGCAACCATGATAGTAAATCATGTCCATTTACAAGAATCATACAGGGCTTTAATAACTTTGTTGATGATCTTATAATTTGTAAAATAAGATTCTGAAAAATAAAATAGTATAAGATTACTAAATTTAAGATAACGTAGATTAAAAGCATAAAAAATTTCTAAAACTACCTTAGATTGTTTATCTGATAAAATGGATTGGTAAAACCCAAACAACATTTTAAATATGACAGATCTTAGAGCAGCCTCCATATCACTGTTGAGTTTCAAACCATCGCAAATAACTTCAAGTATCCAGTGTCTATGAGCTTTATGTTCAATTTCTGAGCTATGAAATAATTCCAAGAATTCAGGTATAGTAGAAATATCTAAAGCTGGCTTAGCCATAAGAAAGGCTTGAAGTGCTGAGTAAAGTGGACTTAATGGTTGAGTCATAATCAAAGATGTTCGAGCTAGAAATGTTGCTACAAAACCATTCAATTGGACATGCTCCAATTTTGTAGTATTGTTTTTCAAAATACCATTTCTTAAGGCATCTATAAAGTTTATCCACAGTAATTTTTCTTTTGAACTACACATTAAAGAAATTAATATTAAATAATAACATTTTTATTTTACAATATAATGATGTTTTACACAATACATACTTTGTAGCTTCTACATGATTATAAAACCTGGAAATCACAGTAAAAGCTGCCAAGCGCACTTGTGAACAATTGCTACTGCAAGCAATTATAGTTAAAGCAAGTGCTCCACTGCGTATTACTTTGTGACATGCTACAACATAATTATCACTTAATAAATGGCTAAACACTGGCAAATAAAATGCAGGATCATAAATTTGATCTGAAGCTTTTATTTCTTTTATAAAATCCCCCTGAAAATTAACAAGTGTGATTTAAACTCTACAGCAAGAAATTAAATATTTGAAAAAAATTACCTCCAAATTCCTACTAACAGGGAAATTTTTTATTGTATTAATAACTATTTCAGGCACAAGTAGATCTAAAACTTGAGACATTGTTGGTTGCCTCCATAAAGCTGTATGAGTTTCTCCTTTGACACTGTAGTGTGTCGCAGCAGTACTACCCCAGAGGTAAGGTCGATAGTCATACAATTTTATTCCATTGTTTTCATAATGCTTAAGAATCTAATGTGTTAAATTATTAAATTAATGGAAATTTAAAAAGAGCATGATAACTAATACATGTATTTCACAACTTACTTTTAATATAAATTGATTGCTTGATGATAAAGTTGCATTATAAGAAGCTAAATAAAGTGGAATGTGAGTTACCATCATTACTGAATGATTCTTCTTCATTAAAATCCATAATAATTCTACGAGATCACCTAAACCAAAAAAAATTAATATTATAAATAAAAAATATAAAAACTGTTAAAAATAAAACACAGTTTTTTCTTACTTTTTTCATTTGAATCACTCAGCATAATATTTATAAAATCAGAGTGAGATGTAGTCATTTCAAAGATAGTTTTTACATATTCCTCGTTACCATTATCTCTATAGGCAACATTGCATGTTGCAATCAAAGCTTTTAATAAGAATGTAGATTTTTTTTTATTTTCTTTGGTAGTTTTAAGACTTAATTTTAAATTAATCCGAGTGAACTGTGGCCAAGAATAATTTTTAGTTAATTCTTCAAATGTAAAATTATCTTTTAATTTTAAAGAATTAATATTATCCACCAAAGTTTTACAAAGGAAGTCTAGTTTGGACACATTCTTTGAATCTTTCTTCAATGCTATTACTGTTACATGAAGCAGAACTTGAACAAAATCTTTAAAGATTTTCACACTCTGTTCATCTGAAGGGCTTATATTTAGAAGTTCAATATTTGAAGATAACTGAAGATGAATAGTTAAAACTTCTGCTTTCCTATTTTCTTCAATTTTAAGTTTTTTTTCAAGCTTTGTTGCTTCTTCATTTTGATCATTTCTTCTTTTCTTTTTTCTTTTTTTATTCATTTTGGCATCCTCTTCCAAATGATTTTGAAAATCCTTTGTAGCTTTAATTTTCTTTTTTTTAATCGAAATTTCTGAATTTTCAATATTGAGATCTGGTGCTTTCATTTTTATCTAAATTCTTTAAAATAATAAATATAGGATATTAAAAGACTAATCCATTAATCATTTACCAACCATTAATCATTTTGTTATTAGTACAATTTTCAAAATTATTATTAAGAAGTATCTTTACAAAAAATTATATTCACATATTCTCATATGTACATACTTTTTAAAATTTATGAATAAGTAATATTATTTCGCTATTCTTTATAAAAATGTCAATCTTATTAAAATGAAATTTTCAGTTGGTTAACCTCTATTGTATGTGGAATAAAAAATTTTGTTCTTATCGAGATCTCGGCTGTAGGCCTCATCCACAAAACTTATTTTATTTAATGACAATGATAATGCTAACTTACTTTTTCAATATATTGTATTTCAAAATTTTTCCTTACAGAATACTTAGATTTTTGTTACTTATAAATGTTATGAAGGCACAGCAAAAGCACGTGGTCGTGGTCGTGGAATCGAATTCAAAGGTTCTGTTTACCAACAGCCGACAATCACACGTGCTTTTTCCGTACTGTTAATACGATAACATTTATATTAATTCAATTTGAAAGAATTTTGAAATAAAATATATTGAACAAGTAAGTTAGCATTATCATTGTCACTAAATAAAAAAAGTTTTGAGTACGAAACCTAGAGCCGCGATCTTGTTGAGAAACAAAAATTTCTTATTCCACATACAATAGAGGTTAACCAAGTGGAAATTTTATATTAATAAGAATAAGATTGCTATTTTTATAAAGGATAGCAAAATAATAATACTTATTCATAAATGTTAAGAAATATGTACATATGTGAATTCTTAAATATAATTTTTTGTCAAGGCACTCGCCAGTAAGATTCAAAATTGCATCAATAAGAAAATAATTAGCTTTTTAATAATTTATATTTATTATTTTAAAGGATTTTTGATAAAAATGAAAGCACCAGATCTCAATATTGAAAATTCGGAAATTTCGATTAAAAAAAAGAAAATTAAAGCTTCAAAGGATTTTCAAAATAATTTGGAAGAGGATACCAAAATGAATAAAAAAAGGAAAAAGAAAAGAAGAAATGATCAAAATGAAGAAGCAACAAAGCCTGAAAAAAAAATCAAAATTGAAGAAAACAAAAAAACAGAACATTTTAATATTGATGAAAATATTAAAAACAATAATTCTGATGCTTCTGATACTGAAAACTGGCAAGAATCTCAAGTTACAAAAGAGGAAAGCAATAAATTTAATGGAAAATTTTTGAGAAATTCGTTTAATTCTGCAGATGGATTTAGTACACTTCAAAAATTTATAACGATATGTAATCAAAATAGTGAAAAAGACTTAGCTGCAGAATATTTGCAAGCAGGAGGTAGTGTTCTTGAGATACTTCGATTACTAGATACATCTGAAAAGAAAAATATTAATAATGCATCTACTGTCTTCACTGCAATGCATATTATAATAATGAAGTATGAATCAGTTAATATTAAACTTTTGATAAAATATTTATTCTAATTATTAATAATGCTTTCAGAATTTTAACTCAGTATCCACAATATCAATCCAATGCTGAAGAAGCATGTCGACATTTAATTAATACCCATCTTGCAGCTATACACTCAATGCTTTCTATTCAAAGTAAAGCGAAACATCGGAAAGTAGTTTTTAAATTATTGGCTGCATTAGTTTCTTTGGGTGGTACATTACCTCGGGAATTGTTAAATCACTTGTCTTTGCATGCTGAACTTTTAAATGTTTTAGTTTCTCATGCAAATCCTTCTGATCAAGAGAGTGTGAGAACTTGTTTCATACATTTTGTACTTGCTTTTCTAATCGAAGGAAATTCTTCTGATATAAGAGCATTACTTGATAAACGTGGTGTACTTTCCAGTATTTTTTCTGGATTAATTTATGATTATCCTAAAGTTGTTCAACTTGTGTTAACAACTGTGAAAAAATATGTTTTGGAGAATCCTTCCATTACTAAAACTACAAAATTACATGTTTTTTCAACTCCAGTTGTTCAAGGATTAGTAAATTTATATAATTGGAAAGGACCTAAGAATTGGCCAGGATATAATAAAAAACAGAAATCAGTTACAGAACATATAGATCCAGTAGAAAAAGAAGTACATGTGCAGTTTTAATTCGTTATTATAATAAATTGAAAAGAAACTAAATTTTTATTTTATTTTTAGATTACAGTTAATGCAGTTCATGAATTCCTTATTGTACTACTAACATCTAATCGTCATGGAATTGCTTTTCATGATAGAAGCCTTGGTACAGATTCTGGACGCCGAAATAACCAATTGATTAACACAATTTTGCAAAGTTTGGACAAACCTTGGGAACATAAAAAACCATCAGATTTAATAATAAAAGTTTTAACAGCATGTCCAGATTTAATTAAGTCACAATTATTGTATGCAGAACCATATTTAGTTCCAAGAGTTTCAAAAAAGTGGATTGCTTTAACTCAATTTATTACAAAGGTAATAACAATATAGTAACTTACAGTAAATTGAAAGACAATTTATAAAAGAAGTGTTCAATCATCAAATCTTTTTCATATTTTTTAGGTGATTAATAATATCAATGTGAACAACTGTTTAAAATTATGCCGTGCAGATATGACAATAACGCAGTTATCAAATGCAGTATTAAATTTAATATTACCACCTATAGTAATTAAAAATGCAATAATTCCCTCTTTAGAACAAAATAGCCTTTTAATTCATTATGAAGTTATAAATCTTACATTTGCCATGATTAAAAAAGCCCAACAATTCATATTAGAGTTTGAAACTATTAAATCAAACAAATCTGAAAGTGACGCATTTAAAAATGTTATAATAGATTACATTTTAAAAGTAAGTTTCTGAACTATGTTTTATTAAAAAAAATGGAAAATGATTAAGTTAAAAATATAAAATTAAATATATGATGTTAATATTTACTTTGCAGCAAATGCCAAGTTTTGAATCTATTTTGGATATTTGGATTAAAACCTTCTCTTCAGATTTAGAAATAAATAATTCAGACATAGATCAAAATGAATTACAAATTCAAAAAAAAGATCATTTATTAGCAATATTAAATCTTCTAGAAGCATACAATGAAATTTGTCCAGAAATTTTAATATCAACTAGTGCAGGGAAGAAACCTATTATTCTGTTAACAAATCTTTGTAATTTAGAAGGCATTTGTGACGAGGAATTAACAGTTTTGAAAGTAAAAGCTTTAAAAATCCTCTTATGCTCAACTGTATCTGTCTTTTTTCCAAAAGAAGTAAGAAAATAATTTAATTTAAAAATTTTGAATGTATTTTAATTGTATTAAGATATGAATCAAATTTTACTTTATTTGCAGGAAATTTTTAGTATTGCTTTATCATTTCTAGTAACAAAAGTTGGTGACAAAGATATTGCTCTCAATTTAGAAGTATATGATGCATTAAATTTATTACTCTCTGGATGTGGAGTATTTGAAGGATGCAATGATGAAATTGATATTTGGATTGATGGTTTTACTCATCTTCAAACTTCTGAAGAAAGACTTGAAGTTGCTAATTGGCTTGAAAAAATTATAAAACGAATTTCTAAACAACCTGAAAAGTATATATCTTTAATACATAAAGTAGAAGAAAATTCTGGAGAAGAAATGGTAGATGCAAATAGAATAGAAAATATTTTAGATGGTAAGTAAATTTTAATGTGTTTTGTCATCTTAGAATAGTAAATCTGAAATGAACATTAATATTGCAGAATTAATGGAAAAAAATATTGAAGATGTAAGACTAAGATCGCCGATGTTGCCAGTTTCTTCAGTATCACTACTTTTATATGGAGCAGTAGGCAATTTAAAAAAAAGTTCTTCCAAAGTTAAAGAACATTACATATCAATTGTTCTAACACATCTATTACACTGTCAAGTATCAACATCAGTTCTCACATCTTTGATTAAAGAATTGGATATTCCATCTAAAAAGTATTTGTTAGGTTGGTCAAAAGATGATATAAATTCGATCAAAAAGCCTTATAGTTCAGAATGTGTTTTTCGAGTAATTAGCAAAATCTTACTCAACCAAAATGAAATTTGTAAAATAAGTACAAAAGAAACCCAGTTACATTTACTACTTGATGATAATGAATTGATTTATACGTTAAGCAAATTTGAAGTGAAAGCTTTACTTCGTATGGTAATTTTTTATCTAACGCAATTTTTGCAAAAAAATAATGAGTTGAATAATATTGAAATTTATACAAAACTTTTGTTATCTCTGTTGAATATTGCTTATGAAATAGATAATTCTGAAAGTTTAAGTAAAGACTGTGCAGAGTGGATTTTCAAACATCCAATTATTTTACAATTCTTCAAAGGAATTTACGAAAATAACAAAGATACATTAGAAAATATGCTAACTATGTTGTTTATACAAATTTGTTCTGCATTTTTTGATGCCAAAAAGCAACTTTTAATATCACAATTTATGCATCCTTACCAAGAAAAATTTGTTACACAAATGAAAACTGGTATTAATAGATATAAAAATAGTGATTCAAAAGGAGAATTGAAAGTGCATTTTGAGTTAATTGAAATTTTGCAATTGAACATTAAAACTATTGCTGACCTATTATCTACAGTTATGATTTTATCAAAACAAAAATTTTTGTCTTTAGACAGAACCAAACTTTCAGCTTGGGGAGAAATAGTTCCTAAATTAGTAGATAGATTTAATATTACTATAGACAGAGATGAATCAGGTTTATTAATTACTATAAATAAAAGCTTGTTAAGAAAATTATTTTTCTACTTGTTAGAATTAAAAACTTTATGTACAGAAAACATAGATTTATGGGAAGTTAGTTTAACGAGATATTTTTTGAGATTTCCTCACAACATATCTGTGATTGATGGAAGTAAGTTGTTTAATTTATATATTTAAAAGATAAAATATTAATATTTAATATCATTTCATAGTTGTAATATACATTTAAAATTTTTTTAGGTATGTTTACAAAACTTTTAGGAACTAAAATAACACCAGCAACTGAGAAAATGCTTAATTTATTTGTTGAACGCAATCCTAAATTTATAAAATTATTTATTAAATTTGCAAAAGAATTCGAAAACGTTTTTCAACAAAAGTCATTAATTTTTTCAATGTTGTCAAATAGTGCAACTAGCAAATGGGATCAAGAATTTTTGAATAAAATATGTAGTCTTTATAAAGCAGACATTGTCCGATTTTTAACTCAACCGATGATGGATGAAATGTCTTGGATTGAAGAATCGACTGATGCTGTAGTACTTCTAATAGAAAAATGTTTTGGTAAATACCATTCGTCTTAATTGCAAGCTTTTAGTACTCATACTTAATTTTATTCTTATTTTTAGATGTAGGATCTTGCAAAGAAATCTGTCAAATAATTTTATCTAGTGGAGATAAATTAGATGCTGTTAAAGTCGCACATGTAAAGTTATACCAAGTTTTGTTTAAAAAATGGGCATACTCTACTTCATAGTTAATTAATGATACTAAACGTATAACTTAAATAAACGTGAAACAATGCTTCCATTTGGATCCGAATTTTTTAAAAGAAAGACTTCTCACACATACAATGACGTTATACTTCAACAGTGTTTATATTTTGTATAAACTGTAAATAATTTTTGTAAAAAGTGTAAAATACACTTTTGATATTTACATTCTTATAAACATTATTTCTTCTACATCATTTCTAAAATCTATAATTGTGAAATATAAATATTTATAAGTAAAATTAAAAAAGTTAATGAATTTATTTTTTAAATTTAAATCTCAAATAATATGGTTAAATAAAAACTTAAATGAAAACTGAAATAATTTTAGGCTTTTTCAGAATTTTAACAATGTCTTTTAGGATTTGAGTTTTTAATGCTGATTTATTAAATTAAAGAAATATTGATTTATTAATCTATATTTTATATACTTATTAAGTGGAAAGATAGAAATGTAGGCCATTTATGACTGTGAGGTTGTTGCAACCTTGTAACAGATGATTATAAACGTTTATAAAAGTTCTTTGCTTAATATAGGAGGCGAAGTGCGCCCGGCTTTAGGTATATTTTTGAAGGTCGGCTCAGGTGTTTAAATGCCTCGCCTACTGGCTTTTAAATCGATATAAGTTAATAAAAATTTATTGTACAAAAATGACAATCGTAAATTTAAATCATTTTCGCAAGGTTATTCAAATAACCTGTCAAAATTTTTCGTAAAAATGGTCAAAATTTTAAATTTAAATTACAATGTTACTCCATAGAAATTTCGTAGAAATCGTTTGAAAAATAGTGAGAAAATGGACAAAATTGAAATTAATCGAAACGCGGAAAATTACACTGAAAATCCGAAAAATATGCTCAGCATCATTATCAATGATAATAAACCTCTGACCACTCCGGACAGCGCCGAACGCAAGCGGGAGTGCGAGAAAATAATCGACAACTTAATTAAGAACACGTACAAGAACGGACCCGCGGGTCTCCTGCACGCGCATACTCTAAGCAAGATCATCAAGCGCTCCTTGCGAATCTGGCAGAACGGCCGAGTCGTCCACGTGTTCGGGCGTAAGAACGGCAAGCTGGGCGTCGACGTCGAGCGCAAGTCGGCCGGCGGCGGCGCCGTGGGTCACTGGACCTTGAAGGGCGGCAAGAGCCCGTCGCCGAAGCACGACGGCAAGCCCAACGACTGCCTGTACAACGTCGTGGCGTCGCAGACGGGCCTCGACAGCGGGGAGTTGCGCCGGCGGACGGCGAGCGAGATGCGCCGAAACAGGCAGGCCGTCTTCAGGTACATCGCCAAGTGCGACAATCCTCTGGCGCTGGTGAACTGCATGCTCGGGGGTGCGGCGTACTCTGGCCGAGGGCCCGGCGACGCCCAGAGGGTTCTGGATGCGTCGCAGAACGGCTCGTGTCACCCGGAAGGCCGTCACGGGCATCCCAGGGGACATGCCTCGCATCCGACCAGCAATCGTCAGGATGACACGGTCGAGTCGTACTCTATGTCGAGGTATGATGTGTGAGGTAGATTGCTTGCTGAGACGTGCTTTTTTGGTGGACAATTTTACAATGTGCATTTTTAAATAATTTCACAATTATATAATGAAATTGAAAAAATTTAATTAGTTTCTTTTTTACTGCGATTTGGTGACGTTTGCAAGATAATTTTTCTTAAATATAGAAACCAACGCATTGAGTTTTGATAATGACTCAATCAACAAGTGTCAGGAGATTATATACGATGGTGAATAATCTTAAAGCTTTTATACTTCCATTAAATCTTTTATTTATGTAATATACTGTTATTTTTTTAATTTAAATTGCTTATATAAAACTAATTTTGTTCAAAATCAAAAATGATGAAAAATAAATCATTATTCCCATAAATTTTTAACAAAGCTCTTTCAAAGCATTCAGTAATCTAAACCTGCTCTGAATTAAAATGCCGCCTAATTTCATTTGCAATTCTCGCAGATGGCGATCGGGATTTCTATCTCGACCCGATCAGGACCTCGTTTGTCATCACGCGCTCATTACAGACAGCGCGCAAAACCTAATGGAGCAGCTCAACAGAGGGAACACGAAAGTTGACGCACACATAAGTCACAACGAACTGGATTACGACCCTCTGCCGAAGGCGGCAAAATGGAGCAGCGGCCAATTGCAAGGATCGCCTGACGATTTTCAAAGGGTTTGCTTGGTGGGCAAACACTTTTACGGGCAGCAGAGCAATCCGAGCGCTGATATTTTTGTTCTCACCTTTTATCCGATTTTATGACAAAATTGATGGACTTGAAAAAAAAATTGTAAAAATTTTTAAACAAAAAAAAAAAAAATGAAACTTGCAATAAAGAATGATAGGTATTTTTTATAAAATTCTAGTTTATTTTATTTCCTTTTAAAACTAATTATTTATCCATTAAAATCGATAACAAAATTATAAAAATATTTTTAATTACCAAACTTTAATCTAAAAGCGTAACAACGTTTATGCTGGTAAGAAAATATACTGTGCCAAAGTGTCTACAGTTGTATTTTTGTAAATTCACTTCCGCTTTATTAATGAATTCATTAGAATTTAACGTCACGAATGCGATAAATTTACTTCGCGCTTTTTCACATTATTTTTTTTGCATATTTATAAGGTTTTGATTACATCATTATTTGCTAAATTTTTATTAGCCCTCCTGCTACGAACGCATTTTATTTTTAAAATTCGATATTTAGACAACGAACGGATACGAGGGACCCAAAATATTAGCGAATGGTCTAAATAAAAATTAATCAGTGATTAACAACTGTTTGAATTGTATATCAAATTATTTTTCAAGCGTAAAAGAGTAAGTCTTTTTGATTTGTTTTACATTATAAATTGTCTTCGATGTCTGCGAGCCAGCATTTATAAATGCTGCGAATATGAAGTTGGAATAATTACCTTACGAGCATGAGAGACGTTTATTTGGATCAGTGTTGCACATTTTGTTCTTACATTCACTGATATTCAATTTGAGGGATAAAAGGAAAATCTCTTCAAAATAAAGGTAAAAGACTTACATAAATAAAAGCTATAATTTATGGTTATTGTTTAAAGATGTTTATTTTTAATACAAAGTTAATTAATTTAATTTAATTATTTTTTATTTTTTAAAGCCTTTTTACGTGCAAAAAAGAACAGTAACAATTACAAGTACAGTACTTATATATCCCCTTGCTCTTTGTATCAGTTTAAATATATAGTGATAAAATTTATGTACTTAAATATGATAATTACCCAGGCTATTTTCTGTTTCTTTTTGCGTATAAAAGCTCCTGTAGTAAAACTAAATAGTTCTCATATTTTTTATACTTGAAAATGTATAAAGTTTCAACTGCTGCACAGTTGATTATTCTTAAATAACCAAATTAATTTTTGGAAGAGGTTGATTCCATCGTAGCAAACAAGTTTTTATTTACAACTATTATTTCTTATTCAAAAATTACCTCATTAGTCAAATTTCAAATTTGCCGCTTCAACTTTTGAATTTAAAGCTCGCATGTGTTCCTTGTTCCCCCTCGATCGAGCAAAACCAGCTTCCTTGGCTGACTCGTCTGCTCGTCTCTCCAAGACTCCAACGCTGTTATAATTTGCCGTTTACGCTCACACTCCATGACTGTACGCAACTAGTGACATCGAGAGATACCAGCGTTAAATCTTCGACAATTCGAGTAGAGGGGAGGTGCGCTCA